>CM057810.1:49013308-49188308 GCA_030067965.1 Latrodectus elegans
ATATAAAATAATTAAAATTTTTAATTATTAGAAATAATAGAAAGCGCAATAAAATATTTGTATGTTGAATTATCAAAGTATAATCCCTCAAAAAATGTTTATAAAAAAGAACGAAAAATCTAAAGAATAATCAAAAAATGTTTACAGAAAAATCTAAAGTTTATGGTTGGTGGTTACCGAAATGTAATTTATTTATTAATAAAGTAAGTTATTTCTAAGAATATTTTAATTAAATTAATTACATTTTGAAGAAAACGAATAAATTTAATGGTTTGTAAAATGAGTAAAAGTCACATTTAAAATGATGTAATTTGTATCATACTAGGAAACGTTGTGATATGCTAGTAGAGAAAGATGTCGCTTCATGTCCGGAAGTTAGAGGATTTGGTTCTTGACTCATCATTTGACCGTGTATGGTAATTAGTATTATAAAAAACCAGGTTTATTTCTGGGAATAAGCTCGGTTTATTCTCTTGGGAAATTTAAAGATTCCCGAAAGTTTTGAAAGATCTCCAGAGATTTGATATGTTTCAGATGATGAAGAAATTTTTGGAGTTTTCCTTTTATGACATTTTTAATATAAATAAAACCCCATTTATTTTACGATTTCTACTATTAATTATGGTAGTAGAATGTTTTCCAAGACAAAACAATTTTGCATTAATGACTACTTAAGAATAACTTCAAAAATTAATGTTGGGGAATTCTTTTTTTCTTTCTTCTCAGCATAAATTTATAGCGAAAGAAGCATGGAAATTTCGATATTTAGTCTGATATTTTTGAGAAATATATCTTGACAACTTTTATTAAATATTAATTCATAAATTTTAGTATTTTAACAAGTATATTTGTTTTTTCAGGGCGAGAGAGAAACGAATTAATTTTCGTGCTAATTTTCGAAATTAATTAATTTATAAGACTGAACACATATTTTTTTATATTCACGTAATGTACACAGATTTTCTTTATATATATATAATTAAAAAAATCCATTAAACGAACGATAAATGATCGAGTTTATTCCTTCAAAACTCCTAATATTCCCGGTTTATTTCTGAAATTCCAGAGAATTTAACAATAGTAACTGCTGAAAATTGGCGTTAACAACAAGAAAGCTGCTTCTAAAATTTATTCATGGCTTAAAAAGCATTGAAATAAATTTTCTTATCAATATGAATCTAATAAAAGAGAAACATGAGCAATGGTTTCGAATATTATATTCGATATGTTCTAAATAATAGGCAGCTAGTTGTAGTTTTTAATTAATAACCAAATAAATATATTAGCGGTTGTTTATTTAAACCCTATAAACCAAGAGAACAATATTCAAGCTTGGTAAAGTGAACAAGTAGATGGGGTATCTATGGCCTAAATGCGTTTTTGCTTTCTTAAGATATTAGAACAACGCTTTTGATATTAGAACAATTTTGAGATTAAGAATTACAACGCTTTTTGGAGCGATTGGTCCCACGCTTTTTTCGAACCACTGTTGAAAGACAGAAATTGGGTGTAGAGCGTCTTTCTTCTGTATGCAAATCTTTCTGGCTTTCTTCCTTGCATCTCGTGAATCACACCAAGAAGGCATGAAAAATCATTGCTCTTCCCAAAAGAAATACGTTGTGAATGTTAGAAGTCTTACAAACAGATGCTTGATTTGTCATTATGCAGCTCCCGAAGTAAGCAGTTTGATGCGCTCATTCTGGGCGAGTGAAAGATCTGAGCTCGATTTCTAATCTCTATTTTATGTTCGAACCCCTGTGTTATTAAACTCTAACAGAGAGTTGGGTTTAATAACACAAGGTTTGCTTGTTATTAACACAGACACAATTTCTGCCTTCTAAAGATTCATCTGTTGAAATGGGTATTTGCTAGTTATCTTAGTTTCCTCCCTTGAAAAACATGAATATTTCCTGTTAATATATACATACATAGAGGTGTAGGTGAGCCCTGTACAGCACTTTAAGATTAATGGGCTTAGAATACTCGCCCATCACTAAGCGTCTAGAAATTTTGAAACACGGTTATAGGCCACAATGTCCTACCAGAGCTGTCACTCTCCTCTCCATACCCGCTGAAGGATATAGAGCGCCTCAGATTAATATGGGCACGTCCCCAACTCATAGAGCTCCATCAACCCAGTGAAGGCGAATATTGTCAACCTCCCGATCTATGTCCACGGCAAATGATACTTCACTTTGCTGATCTTAATGGGAGGCGGTGTGAAGCTACTGATCCACTGGAGCGCTACTTTCTGTACAAGGCAGATATTTAAATAACTTACAACAGCTGTGGCTGATACCAAAAGTTGGATGTCGTAGTTATGCGTTTACATCTGTTAAATTGAGCTCAACTGTTTGGTCCTTTTTTTAATCTTTCTGATTCGTGTTTATGAAAATTCCTCCTAGAATGCAACCATCAGACATTGCAAATCAGTTCCAGTTCTTAGTCCATCCGTTGAATTGCGTCGAAATAGTTTTATCCCATGTTGAATCCACTTTGTTATGTTTTATTAAAAAAGAGCACTCGTTCCACATGCGGGAGATTCTTAAACAGCATTACATTTCAGTCTTTAAAATAATGATGCAATGTATGTAATTTAATATATATATGAGTAGAGATAATATAAACATGTTTCACTGATCCCTTATTTCCAAAAAATTTAAAAATCGATGATAGCAGTAAAATATATGTGTTCAACTATCCCTGATTTATAAATAAATTCCTTCTCAGGAAAACTTTATTTACAATCAGGGTTTGAATGTATGTCAAAAAATAAGTTTTGGTTTTTTCTTAAACTAATCAAGGTCTAAATTGAAGACCATACACTTTGGAATGGAAGGTCTAAGAGTTGATTGTCATCACTGTAGAACAACAAAAAGTAAGATTTCTATTTAGTACAGATATAATTGTTGGGAGGAAGCTCTGGAGTCGAGATTAGTTTTCAGTGTAGAACCATCTTGGGACCCAAAAATTATATTATTTTAAAAGTGTTAATGCCATAAATAGACTTTTAGATCTTTTCAATATAAGAATGGTTCGGCATTTTTAATAAAATTAAGTAAATTTTAATAAACATATATGATTATGAAAAGATAAAGTCATGTAATTTATCTTTTAATAATCATACTTTCAATCATGATTTAATTTTTTCTATCGTTCCTTTTTAATCTCACTTTAAGGATGCTTTTAGGATTTTCAAGTTACTTCTAAAGCTCCCAAGACAATCGAATTTCCTGCATTCCCATCAGGGGAATGCAGGAAATTCGATTGCTTATCTCCATGAAAAATTGTACCCAGAAACAACAAGTTGTAGATGTTAAAAAAATATCTTTAATGAACTGAGTCGATAAAATATCATATAAAATTTCAAGAAAGAAAAAAAAAATTCACTTAAATCTGCATAAGTAAAATCTTTTTTATTTGTTTTCTGCATTATTTTCCCGAGTTGACTTGAGACAAACTGCATGGAAGAGAATGAAATCCATATGAGGATGTTGGTTTCTGGGTAATTTTCAACATACACTGTTTCACTTAAGACTTTAATTACATAATTTGTTGTTAATTAAAACCATAATTAATTGAATTGAAGATCTGTAAAGATTAAAAAAATATGCATGCCATATTTTCCCTAAAGATCTATTGAGTAAAAAATTAATGATATTTATTACCTTTTTTTTTTGATCTTAAAGAATATATTATTTTTACTTTTTCCAATATGTTGGCAATCGTAAATATATCGGAATGCAGATAAAAAGTTTTAATATCATTATTATATAGCTTCACAACTAAAAAAAAGTTTTCAATCGTTCCATACATCATTCACTTTATCTTGATCTTATCTATACCAGCGAGACTTTATTTTGTAATGCAAAACGTCGTTTCGGATTAATCTAAATAAAAATCATCAAAAAAATAGTAAATGTTATTTTTCTAAATCTCGACGCTCTCCAAAAGCCAGATATATCTTTTTCACTGGAAGCTATTGTATTCGTAAAAGTTGGCAGGTTTAGTCGACTAAAATCTGACACGTTTCATAGATAAAATCACAAATAACACAGTAAAAATATTTTCAAAACAACTTTATTTACGATTCACTTTTGAAGAAATAGTAACTAAAATACATTTCATTTTTTGGAATGATTGGAAAGAGAAAATATGCATGTTGTTTAAAAGTGTTGAAAATTTTGAGATTCCATTTGAGATTCTGCTTACAGAATAACAGATTATCCGAGGAATATATTAAATAATAGAAACTTTTTTTTCAGTTGATGTACTAGGAGAAATTTCTATAAAATCTGAGAAATGATGTTATTAAATGATATCGAATGTTGATTATGATTAAGATGGGATAATTCAATAAGAGTGAGAATCTAGTTGAAATTATCGTATCATTTACAAATCCAAATAGTGGTGAAAGAAAGCATAATATTTAATCATTGAATGGATGTATTAATGATAGAAATAAAAAATATATTTATATATATTAAATAGTAACATGAACTGTTTTAGTCATAATAATTACACTACAGATAACTTAAAATATATAGTTAATGAAATATAGATTACATCTTTGAGAAAACACGTTATTTACAAGTTTTAATGCTCCCCAATTAACAAAAATAAATAATCAGACTAGAGTCAAGTTTTTCCAAACTAAGGAACACTTTTTAGGAATAAGGCTTGTTGATAAAAACATTGCTGTATTGTAAATGCCGAGATAATATGTCATCTCCTGCGAGTAATTTCGATTCTTACTGTATTCAGATATAAAGTGGACAAACAACGACAGTCTCAGCTTTATTACCAATGAAAATATTGCCAAAAAATTACAATGAATTATTTAAATAATTTTCAGTTGGTTTTTCATTGCGATCAGTAATTCAGAGTCAAGATTACCATTGCAATTGAAACATGTATCATAAAATGCATTTGTGAAACCACTGACAACACTCAGAGCACATTTACTTAAGATTTCTATATATTGATTTTGATAAACTGTCGATAATCAATCATCCTTTCTTATTTTAATTATTTTTAAAAAAAGATTATTTTGATAAGTCTCGTTCAGCTTGCCGAGTAGCCATTTGCATATGGCGATTTTAGGGCCATCATTTTAATAATGGTGTCTTGGATGGCAGGTGAATCTCAGACTATGATTTCCTTGAGGCTATATTTAAAAGCATGTAATATAAATATTTAAGTCAACCAAATATTTCTGAATAAAATATTTAAACAAGAGTTACATCATTTTAGAAAAGAATACAAATAATATATACCAAATCTAAGGGAAGTCTGGAATTGTCTGTGAAAAAGATAGGATTTGGAAAAAGAAATTGTTTTACTCCTAACAGATTTCTGGGAGTAAGCACTATTGGGAAAAATGCTACATCTTTTTACTCGAATTTCAACCATCAAGGATTTTAATGTCTAAAGAGTCAAATACTCTACATCTTCTTTTAATTTTTTAGTTCTGTGAATCACAGTGTTTCCTTCATTTATGACTTCTGAGGATGACGACTTCGATAATTCTTTCGTCAGCAGCTGCTTTTCTAAAAGTTTGACAATTTCTTGGGTTGAAGCTTGCAGGGCTAACTCGGAGGCCGAACGGCCAGAATAATCTACAATTTCAGGGTTGGCCCCACACTTCAGCAGGTGGCTCACCATGTCCGAATTTCTCTCCAATATGGCATGAATGAGAGGCGTCCGTCCACTTTTTCCATCCTGAAACAAAACAAGATTTATTTGGATTGCGTTTTCAGAACTGAGCACTTCACACTTCTGACAGGCATATATAAAATTTGAGTCAGTATTATTAACTAAAAATGGAATACATTTCAGACGTAGCTTATTTTAATTGCTTAAATATTTATGGTTAAAATTTATTGAATAGGAGAAATCAGTAAACTTTTATCTGTTCATAAATTAATAAAAAATAATTGAGATAATATTTGTACAGATAAATTGGCAACCAGCATAATAATTTCATGAATAATATGTGGATGGGCCTATCATCAGAAAAATGCTGCCTCATCTGGTAAGATGTAAAACATTCGAAAATTAAAACCAGAATTCATACTTGGACATCAATTAAAGTCGCCTAAAAACAGAGACCATGTGTGCTTTATACGTTATAAGCGATTTTAACAATTGTATTTGTAAAATAAAGTTATGAATTTCTTTAATTTTTTTTTAAAAATTAATGTATGCTTCTAATGATAATAGTACTAATTGTTGAAAAAGAGTATAAGTTGTTTCAAATGTAAAAAAAAAAAAAAAAAAAAATAAAATAAAAAGTGAGAACATATTCACAGAAGGAAATAATAACTAAAAATAATAAAGACTTTGTGAGGATTAATTGTGCTTTCTGTGTATACATAAATAAACATAAGCATTCTGCCGGACTTGTATGTAAGAAACATTTTAATATGCAATTTCATAAACGCTTAAAATGAGCTGTAACGATTTGATCCAAAGGGTATATATAAAAATTCTCACACAGTAACAACGGTAACTTGTACTCGAGGGCTAATTAGACCGAGTCAAAGTTCAAAGTTTATGGAATAGTTTTTAACTATTTAAATATTTATGGAAAAAACTGCATAATGGCAGGCGCATACATCTCGACGTTTTCTAATTTAACATTTGTTTTAAATTCAACTGATTTTTTTAATGATATATTGTAATCTAAATTATACATTTCACGTAATTTAAACACAAAAAACTTACTATTGCATTCATATTAGCTCCACTGATTTGAAGACAAGTTACAGCCATTTTATTCTTTTTCAAAACTGCATAATGTAAAGCTGTATACCCTGGAAAAAAACAAACAAATATACAAATTATTGAGATAATTAACTACAAGTATAAAATTATGGTTTCAGTTTAAAACGAAAAAAAAATTATGTATACTATCGAAATAAATAGCTTTAAGTTTCTTAAAACAGAAATAATTAACAATGTTAAAAAGTTTTCAATAAAACATAAAAATAAAATTCCCACGCATAATTTGAGAAATTTAAGAATGTACTTTCAAGTTGTTCTATGTAATTATAAACAAATAATATGTACATACAAAAATAAAATTATATATTAATTTTTTTAAAAAACAAAAAATCTAATTTTTCAACCCGATTAATTATTTTTATTTATGCCATATTTATGAAAAAAAGCAAAAAACGAATTAATATAAAAATTATAAACTGTTTTAAAAAATAATATAACCGTATTTTTTTAAAATACACAACATAACATTTTTTTTAATAAATGATAGTTTTTATAAAAAAAAAAAAAGTTAAATCTAACAATTATTTTTCTGATATTCACTGGAAAAGGAATGAAGCATTTAATTTTCATTTACATAAAATCTTATACATAAATTTTATTAAAATGAAGTAACTTTGGAAATCTAAAATTCTCCCTCAAAATGGGAAATGAAATCGTTCACCTTAAATTTTGTAAGCTACAATTAAAAAAATCTATTTAAAATGTTAATATGCTTGATAGAATTAATCAATAGCTAGTATCGAATTTTTACTTCAAATACGAATGCAGAAAATAAATACATTTAAAGAATTGAAATCTACTGCAGTAACATTGAACAATATTTAAAATAATAATTGTTCTATTTTATAGATACTATATTTTACTTAAAACAAGCTTTAAAAACAATTGAAGGAAACCGGTGAGTAAAAAAGAAATTCCATGCATAGAAAGAGTTCTTAGAAAACATTCTTCTGAACTATCAACAAACTATCTGAACCAGAAAAAAAATATGAGTTAAAAAAAATTAATATGATGACAATTTGTTGCTAAAATATAAACAATTTTGTTATTAAAACTCTAATTTTCAATTCTTTAAACTTCAATTTTGAAAAACACTTTTTGAGTGAAAAAATTCTGTTTTTAAATATTTAATCAATAGAATATATATATTTATATATATATAATGCTAATTTAATTGCTACTCATGTGTTTCTTTCATCTATGCTAAAAAAAAAAAGTTATTTTGTGACATGTTTTGGCGACAAATTATGAATGCAGCAATTTTAATGTTTTGTATTATATTTACTGTCAACACTGTTTTATCATGAAATAATGGTACTTGACCCAATTATTTTAATAGTATGAAAATTGTTTACTACTCAACGATCTAAAATTAATGATGCACATTGAAAAAAATATTTTCCTTTGCCTTTATAACGTTCCACAAATGTAATATAGAATCAGGTTTTATAATCATTTTCCATTTTAATTTAAAGTTTCAATCAGAAAAAGCAAATTTGGTTTTTAATTATGTTATTGAGTCCTCCAATGAAAGCCATTTTAAATTTGTTGGTCAAGGACGTGTTTACATAAACTTATCACCAAGTTCTAATAAAGAAAAGAACATTCGAGTGCGTTAAGGAATACGAAATTTCATTAATGTGCTCATTGTTTTCTTCCCTTCGACAAATATTTTTTTAAAATAATTTTATCGATAGCATTATTTTGTTGTAATAATTGAAGAGAATGGGTAAACATGAAAACGAAGGCATGACATGCAGAAACAATGAAATGCGTGTAAAGCTTTCTTCTGTTCTTTTAGAGTTGAAAATCCGCTTTGTATTGGTATTTTAATGGAAAAATTAATTCACCAAACTAAAATGACGCTAAGTTAGAAACAAATCTTATTTTGTTCTCTCCAAATAGAATTCCATAATATTAAACTTGCAAATGACTTACGAAGTGCATTGGTGGAGAGACTGGTGACACATACCAAGAAGGGGTTGTGAAAATAAGAATATTTGTTTTTAAGTTAGATGTGAAGCTCATTAAATTTTTTTCCCTCAATTCTGTTCGCAGTGTTCAAGCCATATTTATCAGTCTCCATGCTGACAGGAGTACGATACCACAGAGAAGAATTGCGGAAGCTGCAATGGTATGATTGATTAGGTGTCGTTCTCATTATCGGAAGGTCGTGAGTTCGAATATCTGCTTGACCGAAAGTCCGCCATATTCACTAAAGACACACGTCAAATAAGTCGTCGTCGTAATGTCCTCCAAGTAAAACGATAGTCTTGTGGTGGCAAGTCACATATGGGTGTCTCCTGCTTCTAAATTAGGAAGTCTCCCCCCAAAGCAACTTCCACTTAACTGGTAGAGCCCCCATTTCTAAACTAGAAACAAGGGAAGTGTGCCTTACATTCAGAATGGATTCTCTAGTTGCCGAAAGTTTTTATTTTGTCCTTTGTGAAGATTTTTCGTAAATAAGGGGCAGTATCCCAAGTGTTGCAACGGAGAAAAACTTGGAAATACCCAAGGACACAAAGTATGCTGAAAAATAACCCAACAGCTGTCTCACGTTTTAAAACAGTGGCAAATATTAAAGTCGGGGTATACCATTTTGCAAGGAGCGGTTCTACTACTGAGTGTATGTTAAAAGAGGGTGGTAAAGGTATTTGGATGACATCTCTTTTCTGAATAGCCTGTATACATTATATCACAATTACGCTTATAGCCTTATTTCTTACTTTCACCAATTCGTGCGACATCAATCTTCTCGAAAGTTTTGATTCTGTGCATAGTCACGTATATTAAATTTTAAAGATTCTTAACATCATTATAATATTATTTCAGTTCATGAATTTAAATGGTAATTCTTTAACTATCAGATCTTAGAATGAAATTAATTAAGTACGAAGGTACAAAGATAACTTTTAAAATAAGTCAAAAATCAATTTACATTGACATTGCAAAATAAATCATCCTCATTTTTCTACATAATCATATTTCCGTGGTAGAATTCTCCCCCCCCCTTACTGAATTTTCTTATATATCATTTTTTAATACCCGGATCTTATTTCTTTTAAGTAATTCAAAGGAAGGAAGGAAGGAGGAAAAAATAGCCGGATGTGGTTTCCTACAAATTTTCATTTTCACAACATGAAAAGGATTCCTTTTGGAAGTGAAAATCATGAAGTTTTCAAAAATTTTTACTCTTTGTTTACGAAAATGAGGAAGATATTTCTAACCCGGAAAATTGGAGAAATTACAATTTTTCAAAAGGGAGTAATATCTTTTGAAAATCAGCCGCAAGATTTTTAAATTAAAAATAGGAATTCGATATTGTTTATTTAAAATGTAAATTATTGAAATACTCATTTTCATAAACATATTTTACGTTTTCCAAATATTCAAGTATTTTAACAAAGTTGCGGATGTATGGGTTTTTAATACTATTTGGTATCTAAAAGTTCAGTAAATATCTCGAAAATAGTATACATAACTCATCTAAAAATGATGCAACTTACTCAAAATTTAAATAGGTTGAGTACATTAGATAAAAAATAAAGCTTTAAATGTAATAAGATTTAGTTTTATTTTTCAATTAGCATTTGAATTTTATGAGCGGATTTTTTTTCCAACGGCGGGCACTTGGGTCACGAACCCTTTGCCACATCAAGGCCACAGAAACTGCTACTCATTTGTCGTTACTCAGTGGGCACATGCGAACCAAGACACGGAGGCGAGTAGCGCCATACCACCACAAACCCGATTATAGGGTGGGCCACATTCAAACATCATCACAGAAGAAAAGTCAGAGAAACACAGAGAGAACAGAGAAAGAAAGTAACATCCATGCTCAAACCGGGATTTGAACCAGGACCGACAGCTTAGAAGTCAGGAGCGCTAAACTCTTATGAATAGATTAGATACTAGAAAAATTACAATACTGGCCATTAAAATTGCTACACCAAGAAGGCGACATTCTACAGACGTGAAATTTATACGAAAGGAAGAAGGAACTGTGATATGCAAATGATTAGCTTTTCAGCGCATTCAGACAAAGCAGGCGCCAGTAGCGACACCTACAATGTGTTCAACTGAGGAAATTGTTCAGCCGGTTCCTCATACACAAATTGCATTTGAACGTTGTTGCCTGGTGAAAAGTTGTTGTGATGCCTCGTGTAAGAAGGAGAAATGCGTACCAGCACGTTTCTGACTTTGATAAAGGTCGAATTGTAGCGTACCGGGATTGCGGTTTATCTTATCGCAGTATTGCTGCTCGCGTCGGTCGAGATCCAATGACTGTTAGCAGAATATGGAATCGATGGGTTCAGGACGGTAATACGGAACGCCATGCGGGATCTCAACGGCCATCTATCACTAGCAGCAGAGAAGACAGGCATATTATCCGCATGGCCGTAATGGATCGTGCAACCACGTCACGAGCCGTGAGTCAAGAAACGGGGTCGTTTGGAAGACAACAAGTGTCTGCACGAACAGTTCGACGACGTTTGCAGCAGCATGGACTCTCAGCTCGGAGACCATGGCTTCCCTTGACGCTGCGTCATAGACAAGAGCGCCTTCAATGGTGTGATCAACGACAAACCAAGGCGCACGAATGGCGAGACGTAATCTTTGCAGATGAATCCGGGTTCTGTGTACAGCATCATGATGGTCGCATCCGTGTTTGGTGGCATCGTGGTGAACGCACACTGGCAGCATGCATTCATCATCGTCATACTGGCCCATCACCTGGCGTGATGGTATGGGGTGCCATTGGATACACGTCTCGGTCACCTCTTGTTCGCACTGACGGTGCTTTGAACAGTGCACGTTACGTTTCTTGTGTGTTACGACCCGTGGCTCTACAATTTATTCGAGCCCTGCGAAACCCTACGTTTCAGCAGGATAATGCCCGACCGCATGTTGCCGGTATTGTACGGACCTTCCTTGATACGGAACATGTTCGGCTGTTGCCCTGGCCAGCACATTCTCCAGATCTTTCACCAATAGAAAACGTCTGGTCAATGGTTGCCGAGCGACTGGCTCGTCACCAAACGCCAGTCACTACGGTTGATGAACTGTGGCATCGTGTTGAAGCTGCATGGGCATCTGTACCTGTACATGCAATCCAATCTCTGTTTGACTCAATGCCCAGGCGTATAACTGTTGTTATTACTGCCAGAGGTGGTTGTTCTGGGTACTGATTTTTCAGGATCTATCCAGCCAAATTTTTTGAAAATTTAATCACTTGTTATTTCTAGTATTATATATTTGTCCAATAAATATCATTTTGTCATCTGCATCTCTTCCTGGTGTAGCAATTTTAATGGCCAGTAGTGTAAATGGCACAAATTTGTGGCACCAGACCTAAATTAAAAACAGGCAATAAGTATATTTTGGTTTTATTATCGTTTTAAAAGCTTATATTTGCACGCGAGGTCCTGGATGTTTTCGCGATATCTTCGATTTAAAGTGAATTCTGAAACTATTGACACATATGTTACCAGTGTTTTCAGAATCCTCATTAAATTGTTCGATTTTCATGACTAGTGAATTCAATTCTCGTCCCAATAATTTTTCCGAATAACCGAGATGAAAATGTAGCTCAGAGATATTGAACTAACAGTTAGAATATTAAACATTCATTTTGGCGAAATGATTATAAAAATGTATATAGTTGTAAAGTAAATTGTGTTCCAAATTCAGACAACTTTATGAATACAACCTTAAAATATACAGGCACTAGTTCATGACGAGACATTAGCATATTTACATGTCCAGAGTACCAAGACGAGTAAGAACAAAAACAAAGCAGTCTGCGTCATGCGCTGTTTGTGGTAATAACAGATAGAGTATACCTTAAATAGTTTTTCCTCTCTCGATAAGCACACATTACTTCTTATACACTTTTATTATGAGGAAGGCAGTTTTAAATATTCATTTACCGAAACATTTAAACATTGGGAGTAATAATAAATTTAGAACATTTTAGTTTCCTATCTCGAATAACTGAATAGGGAATTGATTGGTTTGTTTGTCACTTTCTTTTAATCACAAAAGGGCTCATTAGAACGAGACTTCTTACGGTGTGAAGTGGATTTTGAATCACTACAAACATACAAGCCCAAGGTGGGATTCGAACTCAAGAGCTCTTGAACCGAAGTCAAGAGCAATAACCATTTGCTGCCAGCTCGACCAAGCTATGAGTTGAATGATTAGCTACATGGATTTCTGTTCAACAGCTCGTAGGCTAGACTCTAGCTTCGTTCCTAAATGTAAGCCATGATTTAGAATGCATTTTTAACTGCTGATCCATATAGAAATAATCCTCCCGTGAAAAAAGTAAGCATGAAATGATAAGTCAAATTTTCAACAGGAAATGAAAAGAAATTCATTCATAAAATAACACTTTCACTCAGCCAAGCTGAAGTGTTCAATCTATTAACAAAGTTAAGCATTTTTGTCACTTGTAACCTGTTAGTGTATAAGAGTCAGTCCCCTTTGATATTCCTAAGTCCAGTCAGCGACTACCGTGTTGAAAATGCTTTTGCATTTTAAATGTTTCCTTGGGATGGTGCGATGAGGAATAAAGTTAGCTCTTCACTCATGCTCGTAAATTGAAATGACGATCGACATGTTTGATGAATGGAGAACATTCATGGTCTTCCAACATCTATTGGTGTTCAAGAATCATGCTTATAATTATCTGTTTTACCTTACTGAAGCCACTCACCATGCACTTTTATATTATATGAAATTTTAAAATGGAATAAGCATTATCAGAAAAATTTTCGGTTGTGTCAAACATCGAACTCCTTACTTTCCTGAAAAGGGAGCGCCACCTTTCCCTACCAAGCTTAGCAATTAAAATTAATGGAATTTCGATTGTAAAAGCGCAGCCTTTAGAAGAAACATACGATTAAAGTGAAGGAGACGAGTTCGTTACCTTCGTGGTCCAGGGCATTCAGTATGGTTGTAGCTAGTGGATGGGACAGGATAAAACCGAACAGGTCCTTTTTGACATTTGTTTTGACAGCCAAGTGGAGGACGGAGTTGCCATTCCTATCTCGCAGTGTCAGCGAAGATCCGCACTTCAACAGCAGTCGCACCATTTCCACATTTCCCAGCATCACTGCTAGGTGCAGAGGGGTCTGAAAAAAATATAAGCCATTTAGCCAAAGTTCAACAGCAGAGGTTTTTCAATATGTCAAGCCATGCTTGATATGATATATAAATTTGTTGATCTGATTATTGATTAAATATAATAAGCAATCAAATGAAAATTGAACTCTCGTTACCAGTAGACAATAGAATAATGATACTAGAATATGTTTGAGGTAAACAACAGGGTACGAGTAGTCAAAATAATTGGCTCATACGCGAAAAAATATTCATCCCATACGGAGGACAAGGAAATTAATTCCAATCTTGTTCTAAGAGAAGGACTAACAAGCAGTGTCCTCGTCGTTTTCTTTTACACTCTATTATTTAAGGGCACCGTGGTCTGGTTGGTTAGGGCGTGAGTTCGAATCCCGGATCAACCTAAGATCCGTCGTATTTATTAAAGACGGCTGGGGCACCTCACAACTGGGCGTGGTCGCAATACCATCAAAGTGAAATGATACCTCAAGGGGCGGCAAGCCAAGTATTTGGGTCTATTGCTTGGCTCCTGCTTCAAAACCACGAAGTTTACACTCAGTTATATCCATCTAACTGGTATAGCCAAACTCAGGGCTAAGTACAAGGAAGCCTGCTGGTACAACAACAACATTCTCAGCTATTTACATTTACAATAATAGCAGTGTTTTTTAAAACTTCACATTACAGAAAACAATCCTTCCGATAATCGCTGCTGCACTTCAATGGGTCTCTAAGTATTAAATTCACGAACAATGCAAATATTCAAAGTATAAAAGGGATCAGTTTCATAATAATTTTTCACATGCAAATTATTAAATTTAATAACTAAGACTATATTTCATGTTATTAAAACTTAAAAAAAAAAAGAATTCCAAAGCACTTAAGTATGCTTCACAACACTTAAAATACTTCAAATTTTAGAAATGAATCTTGTTCTAAGAGTTACATTGGGGAATGGGCTAATAGACAAATGTAAGACAAAAGCAAAAACTGCCATTGATTTTCAGACTAGTAATACTTTTATAAATAGTAATGATTTTTATTATAAAAATAAAATCGAGTAAATTATATGCTACAATAATTTATAACGTTACAAAATGCATTAAAAAGTTGGAAAATCATTTATTTTATAGCCAAAGTATTCCTTAGAGAATCGAAGTTTTTACTATAAAAATCCATTTATTTGGAATCACTAGTTTGCTAAGCTCCTTATTATTGAGTCATTCTGGAAGAACCATGTTTTTTGAAATGGATAATACCAGATTCATTTACAGGAACTTTTCAAAAACGAGAAATGAAAATTACCTTTATGTAAATAGATCTGATAGACTTGAGAGTTTTCTAGGCTTTCTTCCTTGAAATACATGAAATCATCGGATATTTATGAAAGATTCGTGAAGGAAGACATTCCATGGTGGATGTTAAAATATCTGATAAAAGCTCATACGAAATTCATCCATTGCGATGTTCATTTTCGCTGATGTCATAATCAAAATATTTGACACGCATCTTAAGCAATAACCTTATAGATGGTTTATATTTGCAAGGATGCATATTAAGGGATTTTCCATAGATCTTCGTTTCAACTTATGAATACGGCCCACTCTATGAAAAGATCTTTCAGAGAAAAAAGAGGAAGTTTCAGACATTTTATATAGAGTGGCTTTTGGGACATCAACGTCCATTGACAAATAACACATAATAAAATAATATACATTTTTCAGTATTTTTGTTGTAACCCAGCTTTTTCAATCTTTAGGGCGTAAACATATGTCATTATATAGGGCATTCACTTCATTCAAAAAATTAGGCTTTAAATTTAGTCCATTAACTGTGAAAAAAAATTTCGCGCTTCAATTATAAAATCTTATTTTAGAATTTGTCAAAACATTCGAACTTGCTTTTTTCTTTTCAATAGAATGTTTACATCCGCATTACATAAGAAAATTTACATGGTATCTAATTACCTTGATGCATAAAATTTCATTTCCTTTATCGAAACATCTTGCAATTTAGCAAGACATTTCGATGAATTAAGAGAGATACAGATTTCACGGAAGTTTAAATTCGGAAGTAATACCGACGCTTTTCGGATAAGATTTTACTTCCGAATTTATGTCAGCATTATCATGTAGTCTCTACATAATAAAAAAAGATAAAAATATTTTTATCACCATTAAGCAATTAGTCTTGGGCGCATCAACATTTTCGCTATTGATTGTAGAGCATGAAAATGAGATAGTGCTTCTTTAAACATTTTTTATTTATTGTATTTTTCTCCATTTTATAATAATCCGAAAAATTCTCGTTTGCTATAATTTTAGAGCACACATTAATATACGTGATGTAAGTTATATCACAAAGAATAAATTAAAATTTTAAATTCATAGAAAAATCAATATAATTATATTTTTTACAGACTCGCCATTTTTATTGAAACTCTGCTCGAACACCTTGAATCAACATCTCGCATTATTTGGTTGTTAAATACTAATAGTTTAATATTTTCTCTTTCGTATTTGATAAAGAAGCTGGGCATGACTTCCCGTATAAAGCGTTTTTAATAAGCTTTCGAGGGGTAAATTCCAGTCTGGGAAAGATTGTTGTTTTAAAGATATTTAACATTTACATTATTAAAAACGTTTTACACTGCGAAGTACGTATAGATGAACAAAAACAAATAGAATGAAAAAAAATCGAACTTTTGAAAATAACATTATTAATGAAGTCATTAAATATTGTGAAGTCAAATCTTTTATTATCGACATTCCAATGCATTTCCAATCAGATGAATGCTGGGAAAATCGAAATTATTCGCTGCAGTGATCAAAAATAATGCTTTTTAGAATAGGAGAAAATAGTAAATATTGTTATATAAAACATTATTTAAAGGAGTAGAAAGAAAAAGGGATCTGATGTTGTAAATTTCTACCTTTAACGTTTATGCATGGACAACAATTTTGAAACGGGGAAAAAGTTGCCTGCTGATGTTCTTAAAGTGAGAAGCGTTCCGAAAGGGCGTACCTTTTGTAATAAGGAAATGTACAATGAATTCAAATTAGCGTAATCAAGGTTTAAATAAATTGCAAAAGTAGTTATGCTAATATCAAAATTAAGCATTTTTTTATGTTAGCTAGAAGCGAACATCCTGATATAAATTTCCTTTTATCCACAGTAGACGTTCACAACTCAAACAGAATAAGAATAGGGATTTTATTCATTATAGATTTAACTGTAAACACCCATGTCCCTAACCTGGAATGGATGCATTCCATCTGGTGAAGTGGTTAAGAATTTTTTCTATATTGCTTAATTACCTGGCGTAAGTAATTTGTAAGGTCTATAGAAATGGCCGTTTTTAACATAAGACTGCACAGTTTCTGAACAAGAGCTAAATTTTCTTGAGCCACGGCAACATGAATTGGCCTGGAAAATAATATATTGAGACATTAATGTACTTAAACAACTCAATATTAAGATAACAAAGCTAATTAAATTAGTAATATGAAATGTAAAATTTATGTGCCCTGCTCTTTTTTACACAAAGAATGTAAAAATATGTAAATTAAAATAAAATTTAATAAGGCTAAATTAAAAATAAAGTCATTCAAGAGCTACCCTAATACAAATTATCTGAAACATTAAAACTACAAAAATCTTTCTTGATAATTTAATAAGTATTTTCCATAATTTTTTTCGTATAAAAAATCTTGTCGAAACCAATATTTTTATACCTTATTTAAACGCCAAAATTTGAATTTAACTAGCCTACATATTGAATATTACGTAAAAGAAATAAGTAACATCGATAACTTTTATCAGAATATTTAAAATAAAATATATTAGTATAATATATATAATATATCAGAGAGAGAGAGAGAGAGACAGTTGTTTTCAGCAAATCGATTTTAAACTTTATTCTTATATTATTCGAACTATCATCAAATTTAATGCGAGTGAAGGGCGGAATTTTCTACTGGATGAACACAGAAAGTAATAAGGAGCATTTGGCGTAAAAATTATCTTTTAGTCGCCAACTATCTTACGTGAACTGAAGAAATCGGTAACCAATCGCATTGTTTGGCTTTTGCGGTCGCATTAGATTTCAACAATTGACAAAAATTTCATCAGTTTCTCGCTTGTTTTAAATTTCAATGTTTACATATTATATAATATTTGTAACAAGTTTAAGAGTGTAAGTGATCTCTTTTGTTTTTAAAATAAAGCAATAAAGTGAAAATTAAAATAACTACACATATCAATTTTACAAAACATTTCATTTTTTTTTAAACAAACATACAAAAATTCATTGCGCTAAGAAAATGTAGTTAAGTAATGATTTAATCCTTACACATATTTTTACAACGGTAACTCTGAGGGATTTTTAGTCCTAGTTTTATGGTATTTTTACAAGGTAAAAAAAAAAAAAAAAAAAAAAAAGGCAATAATAATTATGATGTACTAAAAAAATATAAAATGCACTAAATTTACAGCAATTATTATTTATGTATTCAGATGTATTCTTGTGAAAGTGAAACTATGTGATTGTGATAGTTTTGCTTGAACAAAAAACTCAGGAAATTCACTACTACACAAATTGGAAAAGTTAAAGTTTTAGTGTATATTTGCAAATATGTTTTTAAACTTGACTTGAGTTTTCTTCAGTGTGTAAATTTAAATTATTTTTAATAAATTTTAAATATCCTTTTGATTAATAGAGATCCAATTGTCTTTCTCAAATTTTATGTTTTCATATATATCTTACTTGAAAAATTAAAAAAATATATAATGAGAGTGGTGAGTATGAAATTGAAAAATCTAGGCCCCTTATAATCACAGTTATCTCATATATTTTGTAAGATTCTAATGACTTCCTCTTTCAGGAATTGACTATATAATTATAAAATGAAATAATTTCTTTTAAAATAATTAGCATGTTTATTGATTTAAAATTGTCAATGAAATCATTCTTCAACAATAGCATCATAATAATTTTTAAAAAATTGAGGAGTAGGGCATATTTTTCTATATTTACACTAGAAACTGTCTGTATACAAATATGCAAACCATTTGAGAAATGAAGAGTTTTGAGATAAAAAAACAAGATTTTAATTACAAAAACTGTTATTATTTTTAAAGGAATAAAATAAAATAATTTATTTTATCAATATAGGAGAAAAAATTAATTATTAATAAAGAGTAATTTTTTTGGCATAAAAAAACACATATGTGACAAAAACATCAAAAACTGATAAAAACATAAGTGCATATTTATAAATTAATAATTTTAAACTTAAATGTAATAAAATAAAAATTTTTACCTATGAAACTGTAATTTTATTATTTTAATAAATAATTTGTTACTATTCTCTTATTTTTTCAACGCTTAAAATTCAATGCAAAAAAACTCACAATATGTATAATTTTAAGATAAAGTTATAATATATGTATTCATCTTCAGAAAAAATTTTGACGTCAAAAAATTCTTTTTTCTCCCTTGATATTTCAAATGAATGTGATGAGAAAGTCGGTGTTTCTAAAAGTGCGCACCAGCAGCCTCCTTGGGAACTCTAGAAATTCCAAAAAGGAAGAAAGGATTTTTTTAAAAAAAAAAAAAAAAAAAAAAAAAAAAAAAAAAGGAAAATTTCGATATTGTCATGGATCTCTGATAAAGATGCAATGATCATTAATTAGTTCATTATAACTTGTAAGTAATACTAATTTCTTCAAAATGAAAGATCTCAGGTTGGATCTTGTTTCTGGATAAGAAAAGAAAGATGTATGTTGCTAATCTGCATGCATGCTTCTCATAGTGGGTGCTCGGGAATTTTCCGGCTTATATTCCTTGTGACCACTAAGTATAACCCACTGTCTAGTATGAAAGTTCTGTACACTTAACAAGGCATATTTATCTTGATAAATCTTTTATTAGACTATTATGAAATGTGACGACATATTTAAACTGCAATTACTAAGACTGTCTTTAAGTCATCTAATATTGCACCATCAACTAAACATTATTTTCGTTTGGTTGACCCAGTCGTCGTATCTACTGAATACCTGGTCCTTAGCCCTTAAAGTTCTGGATAACAGTGTACATGTAAGTACCTAGTACACAGTTCTTAAGATTATTTTCGCGGCTAGAGAGTAGTTATTTACTTATAATAAGACGCGATTAATCTAATATAATAAATACGTAAAATTGTAGTGAGCATTAAAATGAATATTTACAAAAAATGGTGAAAATATATGAATTTAATATTTATAATTATAAATATTAATAATTTATCAATTAATAGTTAATATAATTAATAATTTATTAACCATCCTGTTTTTATTTATTATATAATTTCATATTTTTACATAATTATATAAAAAATAAGAACAGCATGGAAAATATTTATAACATTTTTCCCCAGAGTTCTTAAAAATTTATTCGTATATAAGTGGAAATTTTTTGATTAATGAGTTATTTTCTACCTTGCTATATATATATATATATATATATATATATATATTCATATAAACCAACTTTTAATTTTACATCCATCTGTTGCATGAAGGTGTTTCATAGTTACAAAAATCACTATACTTTTTGCTTGTGAAAATAAGCGCGAATTTACAATTTTTCTAATTTTATAAGCATTTTGCTTCAATTAATAAGTCATATATTTCCTCGTATCTACTAAATTATCATTAAATAACTGTGAATAATTAATAAATTGAGTAATTTTAAATTTTCCAATAACGAAATAGCGCTTTAAAAATGACAGTAAATGTTAAAAAAAAAAAAAAAAAAAAAAAAAAAAAAAGACTCTAATTGCTCTTAAAACAGCAAACTTGCTTCAATATACTATAATAAATAAAAATTTACATGTAAAAATATTTCCTTATTAGGAATCTGGGACTATTGCGTGCATTGAAGCACTTGTCAGAGCGGACAATCCAACTTACCGGTCCCCATCTGCGTCTGATATCATCGCTATCTGCATTCTTAATATCTTCAATTCTTTTTTATCGATGGTTCGCCGATGCTCTGGCCGATGAACCGTCGGGGATTCCCGCGCTGGTGACGTCATCGCTGAACCAGCATCCTCCCGTTTGCGCTTCATTCCCGTGGGGTGGTCCATTGCTTGACCGATAGAATCTGACGACCTCTGTCTTTCGAGATTAAGATTGGAGTTTTCCACGATATTTGAAATATTTTTACTCATTGTCCATATCATAATAACGAGGCAAAGTATTTTTTTTTTTACTATTTTCGTCTGAATCTTTTTTTTTTTTTTAAACTACTTTCGTATCGAAATGGGTTTATCCCTTAAAAATATTTGTCATCTATATTTTTTCACTTAGTTTTACCTGAAATAAAATAAATAAAAATTATAAATACATTATTTTAGAATCTATTAAAAATTACGGAGGACAGTGCAGTCAAAATATGAAAACAAAATCATTTTGATTCAGTTTAAAAATTTACAATAATTTCCTTTACACAGGAATAAAAATTAAAAGAAATGATTGAACAAATGTCATAATCTTTTTTTTTTTTTTTTTTTTTAAAAAAAAACTAGTTTAATGATTTCAACAATATTAAATTCTGATAAATTAAAAATTACAATGAAATGAAAAGGAATTGATTAAATTGTACCTTTCTCAGCTTTCTATATGAAGTATTCAAGAATGAAAGTAATTTAAATAATTTTCCCTGTATTTGAAGCTATACTGCTGAGTTAGACGATAATTATCTCTCACGAGACTTCGTTTAACAGTTCGTGTGTTCAACTCTCACCAGGGTGTGGATGTTTGTCATGATCTGTAATTCATTCTAAACTCTAACCGGGTCAAATAATTCCTTGTATTCCAAAACTGATGCAAAATGAAAAAGTTTATATATATATTCAATTTACTGGAAATATTTTTTCAATTTTAGGATATTTAGCAAAAATTCCGACATTTCTACTATTTGTAAAGGCTCCTCAGTAATTTAAAATGCTTATCTTTTACTCGTTCAATATGATTTGGGTTACTGCATCCCACCCTTAATACTTTTAATCTCGCAAAAATGTTGCTTTACATGTGGGAAAACCCCGAACCGCATGCAAGAATGTGTCATTATTACGGATTTGCTTGCAGAATGACAATTTTATTGATCCAGAAACCAAGCGGTTTCAGTGGAATGATTACTCAGAACACTTTTTTTTAAGAATATAATGTCAGTTAAAGAAAATCAAAATATTCACTATAAGAGAAACATTCATTTCCTAATATGAATAATAAAATCTTGTTCAGCATTCAAAATTTCGTTACAAGACTTCTTTACAGGAAAATTAATGTACAGAGAAAAAAAATATTAACATAAAATTTTAATTTAAATTCTTATAGTTTATATAAAAACTCAGGCATGTTTGATATATTCTATGGAAAACAAATATTAAAAATAGAAATTTTACGCATATCTTGAGTCTAGCAGATCGTTACAAGAAAACTTTTATATTGAGTTTCTCAACCTTTTGAATATTTCATAAAGACTTTGTCAATGATTACCTCGTTTGTAGCCCTACGATTAGTTTTTGTGCAAATGCAACTGAACTTATGACTTAAAATGAATTTGGAATTACTTTCCTTTCCTAAAGTAGAAGTTAGATTCAAAAGTTACTGAAATGAATATCAAAACGATAAAGATTTTTAGATTGACACTTCGCTACAGTGGTATACACAAACCAGACAATATGCCTCTCTAATAAATGTAGTATGAATAACTAAAATTTGTTTTTAAGGATTAAACATGCTGTCTTTTGAGTACAAGAATTCCTGAATTACTGGCATTATACCAGCATACTAATGCTTCCTTGATTTAATAATTGATATAACGGTTTGATGGTATAAGTGTATAAATCAAACTCAATATTTATACAACGTATTCATTTCTATCAACATTCTTACTTAAAAAAATATAATGTTCAGCTAAAAATGCTTTGAGTGTTTAAATATATATATATATCAGTTAAAAGCAATATACATAAACTTTCCGTCACACTTGGATAAGGGTCTTATAATTTTTGTTTCATTAATTGCATTTAGAATAGTCGGTAAATATTTTGAAAACATTGTCAAGAAAAATAAGAAGGAATACTTAAAAAATTAACAATTATTTAAAACTCAAAAAATTAAAGTGCGATCATGAGATCTCTATTGGTATACATATGTTTACATTCAAAATTATTTTGGGCAATTTTAGTCTTGAAGAGATCACGAGAAAGTGTTTAAAACAATTAACGGGTTATACCCACTAATAACGCGGCATATCATTGCGCATTATGAACACGAGTTCAGCATTTCAATAAAAATTTCATCCATCTCATTTGAGAACAGAAAAACCTCCCACTTTTCTATCATTTATTTCCTATTAAAAAAAGAGTTAAGCAGTGAATTTTCGCTTTATTTTATCAGCGAATTTATTGTGTCGAAAAAGTTCTAAGAAAGCAGGTACACACCATAACTTAACAATGAGAGACCAACTTCTCTATCTACAGAGCGGAAGGTTCCGAGTTCGATAGTGGCCATTGTGTTAAATAAGAGTAGTAAGTAAGTATTACGTTCGGCTTACACATCTGTCGGGATGGGTGAAACGGAGTTTTCTAGATTTCTGCTTTTGGGACATGTGAATATATCCTTCTATGAAAAATACTTCACAAAGGAACATGTGAATGCTATTCAAATGTTTCAATACGATCTTCTTCTGTTAGGCAATTTTATTTCGTAGTGTCAGAACCTCTAATGCAGTGTTTAAATGTGATATATGACTATCACATTTTTAAAAAATTTCTATTTACAGCACATGATGCATTTTTAAAGTGTTAAAAGTATTCAATTTTATATATATAAGTGCTTTTTAAGTATAATTTTTTATATAATGTATACTGCAATAAAAATGAAAGAATCCAGTATTTTTTGTTATTTATTTATTTTTTTTTTTACTACAGATCCAGATTTTCAATAAAAAGAAGACTCGAAGTAATACAGCATTCATATTCGTTAACACATTTTAAAATGTATCGATGTATTTTATAGAAATGAAGCGCTGTACAAGTAATGTCTTAACTTTGAATTCGCTTTTAATTCTGCAGGAGAATGGATGACTGTTGCATGTGGTCAACTAATAAGCAGCTTTAAACAGCAAATATTATCATCAATCTTTGAACAAAACATCAAGCGAGTCATGTGCAGTAGGTACCAAATCACAGTTCTGCTTCACATCACAATCGTCTGCTTTGAAGACGAAAACGTTCAAATGTGGTATTTTTTAATGCACCCCAATCCTAATAAAATCTATGTTAATACATTACTACGTCTCCCTTCACGTTGATAAAAAAGGTATTTTTGACACCCGCAGAGCTATAAGATTCTGGAAATGTTTCTAATAAGCGCCTTTTACATCCACTTATGTCGCTACAGTCAGAAATAACTCAACATCCATCTCACATGGAAGAAGAACAATCAGGATCAACAGATAGGTCTCTTCAGTACAGCATGCAATGTTTAATCAAAAGCTCAATTTATGTCCCGCTTCATATGTGACTATTTGTGGTTTATTTACTAGATAAAGATTGCATAAGTCACTGTATTTGGTACAAGGAGGCACAACCTAGATCCACTTTCGCGCGTTATTTTAATTTAAATGATAAATTATGAATTCAAATATAAAAGAATGATAACGTCATATCATCATGATTTCAAATGCAGCGGCTGAATATTTTTGGCATCGATTTTAAAACGTGAATATTGATGAGCAACAATTAAATTAAGCTAAATGGACTAAATAATTCAACTAACCATCTTTCACTTGAAAAACTTTTTACAAGGAAATGACGCTGAAAATATAATTAATTTGTATATATTATTAATATTGTATTAATATTAATAATAGTTATATTAATTATTATTAAATATTAATATTTATTTATAATTATTAATATTGTCTTAAAATTTGTAGAGTACTGAAAAAATCTAAAAATACATGAATAATAATGAGTTTTATTGATTTATGGGGATGAATTAAAATTATCACTTAAAAATACCAGTTTTATTAGATACAACATATCTTCACACCGCATTATGTGAAGCAAAACTTTTGTTTTGTTAGATGTATCTGTGAAATAAAGTGTCAGAAAAGTGTAACTAAGAATTCCTTTCCTTAAAGAGTTTCCCCTTCAGTGCAAAATTACTCAGCGAATTAAAAAAATATTTTCACTCTTTCCTTTTAAGATTTTTTCAAGGTAAGAGAAATGACTTTAGCGTTTCACTGACTGGTGATTAATATAACTTACATTCAAATTCAAATGGAAATAAATAAGTGAAGTGACTATTTCAATTTCATGAAATATTTCACGTCAAATGAGATAGAAAAGGGGAATTTCCCTTCACAAGGGAAAAACAACAAATGAAGACATAAACAGTATTCAAGTTTCCCTATTTCTCAACTGCAATAATAAACTACTTCAGTTAAGATCGTTATAATAATTTTTCTTTTAGATCAATAAGTTTTTTTTAAATGTATTTAATATTTATTAATTGTATATTCAAATTTCTATCTTTATGAGCACAAAATTCTTCTGAACCATAACATTATGATTTTTCTTAAACATAAATAATATTTTGTTTATAACTTATCTAATTTTATTAAGGATTTCTGGTTGCAACATTACAACTGGTATCGAATTCTAAGCTTTAGTTTTATTATGTGTGTGGGTGATTCCATAGAAAAATCTTCAGAAATATATAAAATATAATAAAATACTATCTTTGGTCTTTTAATTTTTAAATAATGAAAAGAAATACCATAAAATTTCTAATTTTTTTTTACTAAATAGATATTTTTTACGTTAAAATTTAATTTTTAAACCTGAATGAATAAACGAATGTGAGATAGCCACACATAAGCAAATTATTTAACATTTATGTGGCACATTTATCTATCGATAAAACATTCTTAATATTATCATACATCATATCACATTGTAGAGTTAAAAAGTGAAAATATATCATATTCAAAGTACCGGTTATAAGACAACTCAATTAATAAATCATCAAAAATATTTTTATCGGGACATGAAATTAGAATTTTAAGGGATTTTATATATTTGGGGCAATTAAATATCGTTAGTCTGAGAGTAAAACATTTCACATTTTCTCTGCAGAAATTGGAATTTATTCTTAGAGGAATATGTTGTTCAAGATGTTAACGTAAGCAAAAATGTGCAAAGTGCCTAATACAAATAAAAAAATTTCACAATAATTTTAAAAAAAAAAAAAAAAAAAAACGCCTGAAAGATAAAGAATTTTTTTTAAATACAGTTTTAATTGATATCTCTTTAAATATCCATTTCTTCTTTCGTGCTGCAACTTACCGATAGATTTGAAATATGTAGAAGTGTTAGTAATAATTCATAATGTTTTAAGAAGGTCGCCGAGAAGATTCCGATTGTAATCATTCGTACATCCAAACTATACAAATTGATATAACAAATCGTGCAATGA
The DNA here is from genome assembly GCA_030067965.1 of Latrodectus elegans. NCBI lineage: Eukaryota > Metazoa > Arthropoda > Arachnida > Araneae > Theridiidae > Latrodectus > Latrodectus elegans. Next base: position 49,039,757 of record CM057810.1, read on the forward strand.
TTAATTTCTCAACTCTCGATAATAGGGAATAATTCCCATGAATCTCATGTTTAGAATGATGTAACAGCTTTTTAGCTTAACATTCATGGAAATCACAGTACGCATCATGGCAAAATTATTTATATTCGAGAATGAGAGAGAAATTAACATTTTAATTCGGTCTCCAAATCTTATAATAAGCTATCAACAATTTTTCATGTGATACTGGGTATGCCAAATTCCACTTTATTAATTGAAAAATAAAAAATTAAATTTTAAATAATTTTCCTTGGAGTGTTCTTTTTACTGAAAAATAGGATTTGTATTTAAGCAAATTTGAAATACGAATAACCTTATCCACAAATCTAAGCACTATTCAAGTGGTAATATTTTAAAGCGATTCATTTAATTTTAGAGCGTTATAATTTTAATATTAATAATTTTAATATTATAACCAAGTAAATTATCGATATACATTTTAATATTTCAAAATTAATTTTAGTTTTTTTGCGACATCAAAATATTAAATATATTGACTTAAGGAGGATCTTTTTTGCGATGATTTATCAGTAAACCACTTACCATTCCCCGATTAAAGAAAAAGTGTTATAGAATTCCAACTATTACCAAATATTCTTCAGACGATAACAACTTAGTACTTAGCATACCAAAATAGTTCTTATAACTGAATCCACAAAAAGGTAATGTCTCTGATTTCCAAGATGACGAGAGCGATATGGGAGAGGGAAATTCCCTGCTTCCCGGGAATATCACCGCTCACACACACAGTTCCTGTATAAAAAAATATTTTCCTTGAATGTGGTTGAAACTGTGTTATCACAGAAAACAATGCTCCTTAATTATTTCCAAACTTTAAATATTATTATAATATTAAAACTGAATTTATAAAACACGTCAAGAATAGAATAAATATAATGTTATTAAATATTTTCAATATATCCGTTTTTTTTTACGCATAGCATGAATACGGCAATCATATTATCTCTAATTAAAAACAATTAACTTCTGTGCATTTCTTGAAATTTTAGATTTTTATTTAGACGAACGTGATGATTTTGAGGTTAAAAATAATCACATAAGCATAATTTCGAGCAAAAAAAATGTCTATTAAAATGGACATTAAATGATTACAGAAACATATAGAGATAAGACATTCAATTAAAAAGGCATAAATAGGCTGGCATTAATAAGAATAAAACTTACTAAATGCAGTTATTGCCCTTCATTACCGCTACTAATGTTTAATATGAAGGAATTAATTAATATATTTTCGAAAAGGGAGCTTGTTACTATTTTCATTCGAAATATTTTCCGCTTCCAGTCAAATGAGGTGTAAATACACATCTTCGGAACAACGGTCTGATTAATATACAGGCACAAGAGCAAGAATTCCTTCAAAATGAGACCAATATCACAAAAGACTCAATGCAGGCAGCTAATTTTTTTTTAAAAAAATATTAATGCATTCTCATAAACATATCGCGAATGTAGTCTCGAGACACATGTTGGCTAGCTGGGCCCTATGAGAACTAAACAAATGTTGCAATGCGATGCAATGACAGAGAGAGATTAAATAAATACTCTAAGTTAAATAATTTGCACAAAATTTTTGACTTTTCCTTAAATAAGGTAAAAATACCCATAAAAAATCGTTTGAATTTAATACTATAACTAACTCATATAATATACATCAGATATAGTTAGGATGAAACACAAATAAAATGATACTAAAAAACAAATCCTAAGAGATTAGTTTTAAATGAATAGTTTGATTCATTCACAATAAAAAATTTGAAAACGCACAAACATGCTTGGAAAGCTACGTGTCTTTTATTCAGTTTATTGTTGCATATTGCGAAAGCTTTCAATTATTTTATTTTATAAGTATAGTATAATATCATATTTTTCACAAAAATAAAGTTTTAAATTAATAAACTAATTTATAAAGTCCTTTTATTATTTTAATATATATATATATATATATATATATATATATAATATATATATATATATATATATATATACAATCCTGTTTAATTAATTACTGAAACATTTCTGCAAATTAAAATATTTAAAAATATATTTAAAATTCAATTATTTTGTTTTATATTTTATAAGTATAGTATATATATGTAATCATATCATATTTTTCACAAAAATAAAGTTTTAATAAATTAAATTATAAAGTCCTTTTATTTTAATATTATATTAGGATATATAATATATATATATATATATATATATATATATATATATATATATATATATGTACTTATTTTAAAACCAAATTTAATAATAAATTTAGCATTTAATGCATATAAGAGTATGAAAAAACTAGCGGAAATATCTAACTGAAAATTACTTACCGTTTCAATTTTCTGTAAATATTCTCAGAAGCCTTCATATATATACATGCATATGGAAATAACGAAACTATTAGACTGATAAAGCATACAACTGTTTAACGTGCTGAAGACAATCTGATGCATTAATATTTACTTTTTCTATTTTTTTTTAAACAGCGCAGCTTTCAGATGGAGGGAATTCCCCTTTCGTTAACTCTGGCATCGCTAGTAGGGTTGCCAAATTTGGCAACTTAGCACATCGGTGATGAAGGTGACTGGGCAATCACTTTTTGAGAAACCGGTCTTGGTGCTTAACACTTGAGTGAAAAAAAGGTCAGGTAAAGAAAGGGACTTCCCCTCTTTAAGAAACTCCTTAGAATCTTATCATTAATTTAGGATTGCATACTTATCTTGATAAGTAAAAAACTTTTTAAATAATTTTTATTTATGAGAATTTACTTAAGTATGTAAAGTGCCAGATAGAATAAATCGAAGTTTTTTTTATCATTTTATTGACTTGTTAAGGCAATAAATTTGTTCATTAAAATTAAAAAAAAAAAGGCACAAAACAAACTCCGGAGTGTTTTATGTGGATTGTTATTTTATACAATGTATACAATGAAATTTTGCAAAATCATGTAGTTGTTTAGACAAAACTCACTATCAGTAAACTGATGAGCCAATATTATTTTATTTATTGAATTTATAGTGGTTATGAATTTATAGTTATTTAAAGTGTTACAAATATTTATAATTTTTGCATATAATTTTATTGATACTGTATTTATTGTATAGTATATTTATACTTTATAAGCATTTGTTCGTATAAAAGCTCCAGTTAAAATTATTTATCTTATTTTATTTCTTACTAAATTGTGAATAAGAATCTTTCAATGAGAGGGAATAAGCTTCCAATTATGGAAAAAAATCAGCACGAAAAAGAACCAAATAAGAATAAAATGACGTATTTTTGCAACCGTCGGAAAAGAAGCAGATGAATGGCCAACTAGGTGCTTTTTTCGAGAACTACAGAGAAATGCTTTTCTACAGGAAAAATAAGCAATAAATTTTTTTTCAATTGTAACTTTTTAAAATAGAAAAAAAAAATAAATAAAAGATAAGTGGCTACTTTTACTGATTTTTTTTTCACCGGTAAAATGAAAATAAGAAGTGTTCTTACTTAAGTATTCTTTTGTAATTGTTTCTTATTCAGGGCCTTCTAAATAATTTTTTTAAAGCACTCTTATTCATAGAGAGAGCAGTTTGGTTTGAAGACAGCAGGAAGAAACTAACTTTTTTTATTTTACGAATTTTTGCTATTAAAAACTATTTTAACGATGTAAACAAGTTCGTAAAAACGAGCTACAATAGCCTTTTCCTACATTGAATCTTTGTAAGAATAGCACATTCTTCATCTACGAAAAGTTTGAAAGGGAAGTTCATATGAATAGTGAAGATTCTTGTTATAAGAAAGGGGTGGTTTTAAAAAAAACATTACGTGGATAAAATAAAAAAGGAATATTTACTTATAATAGGCAAAAATTACAAAAAGGAATAGTTTTTTCCACACAATTTTCTAAATCGATTTAGATGATTATTTGAAAACATGACCAATTTGCTGAAACTCGGTTCAGTAGAAAATACAAATTTACCTATTGAGCAAATTTACCTATTGAGCAATTATTTTTCACATCCCTGTCTGAGAAGAGCTAAGTCATTCATTGAAATGGGATATGTAAATTTCGAGTTTTCCTAATAGTCAGTGTGATAGATAAATAAATTAGTAAAGCACTCTGTTCGGAATTAAAATGGTTTCATATTCGATACAAGTCAATATAGAACGGCAGCAGATAAACATTGGTTTTTTACTTCTTGCATGCAGACCTGGCAGAATGGCACTTCAACACCTTCGCTATCGCTATAGAGAGAGAAAAAAAAGTATAAGCAAATAGTTAGATGAAAGTGTAGAACCGTGTACTATCACTGGACTAGTATGATTATATTTCAAAATGTTTGCTGCCGCAATAGGGGAAAAAGCGATCTTCACAATGGCAGATATCTAAATAAATTTTTCCTTACAACGTTGACCGAAATCGGAGTAAACGTTGATGATTTGTTCTTCTCTGTCTTCAATATAAGTCTGGATTCTCATATAGACGCCATGTCTCGTAAAGGCATCTACATATGTATGTGAATCATTTCAATGATGAATATAGTTAAGATAATGTATCATTCCTGTGTCACAGACAACCATATTTAGAAGCAAGTACAAAATGAATAGCTTGAAATTATAAATCGATACATTCATGACATAACAGATAGATAAAATCTACTACTAATTATAACTAAGGGAGTTAAATTCAGGTAAAAATTGTTTTCAATGTATTTTGAATTTTATAATAAAATATTATATTTGTGGCTATTATTATTGCTTGTATTTTGCTGTATGCTTTAAACACTTTTTTTTTTAAAGAATGAGTTCTTTTATTACAGTTAATTAGGATAAAATATACTTCGTATTTATTATTTAAGTTATAACAATATTACAGATCCTTTATCTCAGCTCAACATTCTTGCACCACTAGCTGGACCGCGACAACTTGAACAAATTAAACATTGCCTGTATCTTGGGAAAACTATTCACCCGTGTGTTACAGGATAACATATACCCGACTATCCGATCCTCTTATATTCTTGATATTTGATTAGAGCTTTTGCAGGAATTTAATTTGTTGGAGTACACAACTTTAAAAGATAACGAGATCAATTACACATATTTTCCGCAGCTATCAAAACATTTCAGTTTTGTAAAAAAAATGACTGGATCGCAAAATTTCTTGATGCTTTTGTGTTACAATCTCGTCGATTTGTTAATAAGATAAAAGAACTTTACCAAGAATTCTTTGCTTATCAGTGATTAAATATTATCTAAAAGATTTTCTTCAGTGACTGTATGTATAGCAATAAAAATTTAAAAAATGGCGTACTAATCTCCATTTTAAGTGAATCTTTGCATATTTTCTATGGTTGATTTGCTCACCGCGCGCCATCTATCAAAATAAAATCCTACTGAAAATTATTATTTAGAAAATAACCTTTTTTTTTTGTAATTCACGTTTACTCATATTATTTATACAAAACTTATAGATTTATTGACTAATTACTAATTTATGGGAATTCTGTATTTTTACATAATTCAGGGAGTATAAATATTTTAGCACATTTATACCAAGCATTTTATGGAATTTAAGTATTCATTCAAATGAATTAGCAATTTTGAATGATGAAGTTATAATTAAAGTGCTATACCTACAATCAGATTTTAATGAACCAAAGGAAATAAATTATATATCGAAAAAGGATGCAAAGAAGATTTCTACAAGAAAAATAATTCAAATGTTGTATGTTAGGCAGAACGAACACACACACACACACACACACACACACACACACACACACACACACACACACACACACACACACACACACACACACACACACACACACACACACACACACACACACACACACACACACACACACACACACACACACACACACACACACACACACACACACACACACACACACACACACACACACACTCTTCAAATGCCAATATCTGACAACAATAACAATTCAATGCCAACATAGTAACTTCAAATGCCAATATCTGACAACATAATAACAATTCAATGCCAACATAGTAACTTCAAATGCCAATATCGTAAGGTACTTTTGCAAAGAATGATCATGGTTTAAGAACTGCCTTATGGACTTAAGGCTCCAGGCGCAATGTACTAGTTAATCTATGTTTGGAATGATGTTTTAAAAAAATACACAGCATCTTAGTCATGCAATCTTTATTACTACCATAACTGAAGAAGGCCAAGGATATTTAACTGATGAGTTGAGCTAAGATCAATGAACTTCGACAAAAGAACCCACTACTTGAAATTTCATTTCAGGGTTTTTTAAATAAAGACCCATAATTTGTATGTCTAAGAAGTATCTGATGATTCAATGATTGTGAGCATAATGGATGAAAATGAACGAGGATTTTCATGTACCAAACATAAAAAGAAAATGAGGTTATGCTTCGACTGGATAACAAGTAAATGAATGGCTAATAGGGCTGAACTCGCGATTTTTGTGAAAAGTACACAACATTGAAATACTTCGCAATAGTTATCGTTGGTGTTTTTATAAATATGAAATTTTGAAACAGGAAAAAAGGAGTTATTGGTCTGATTTTTTTCATCAATAGAAAGAAAGTAAAAACTATTAAGTGTGAACATTATTTTACATATATTTCTTACAAGTGTACATACTAAATACATATCTTACAATACACATATTTTTATTTCTTTATAAAAAGAGAGAAGTTTGCAAAAAAAAGTTAGTTTTACGATTTAACCCTTGATTTTCTGTTGTAAAAACTATTTCATTGACTCTTACGAGTTCGCAAGAGAGAACATTTACTGCACGCATGCGCAATTCCCTGAAATTTTAAGAAACATTTCCCTGAATATTTTAAAAAATTTTTTAAGAGAAGATCAGGCAATAACAGACAGTGAATCAAAATAATATTTCTTACAAGAGCACAAATGGATACTTCCATCCTAAAATTTATGAATTAAAAAATTGTTTATATATATGTATTCATAATATAATCTTTAGTATGGGAATTTTTTAATTTAATAATTTAATTTAAATTTAATAAAGAAACTAACCATTAAATAATAATATTTTTTCATACGATAACAAAAGTTTACAAAGTTACATATTTTTGAAAGTACTAAAAATATCAGCATTAATTTTAATTGTACATTTACAATATAGCATTTATAATACAAACGAATTCTTGTGCTTCAGAGAAAATTTTTCCTTAAAATAAGAAATCAATATTTTAAGAAAGAAACTGACCAACAAATAAAGTTTCAGTGCATTTTAAATTAAGATAATGTTAAATAAGTTTTTGTGCAGTAAAATTAAAAGGAAATGTTGGAAATATATTTTTGGAAAGGTTTTCCTTCATATTTATTGCTATTCATTTTCAGCTTCTTGTGAATGAGATTTTTATGTGCTGGTCTTTCCTCAGTTTCCTTTCTCTAGCTTTTACGTCAAACTGAAACTAAGCGGGAATTTCCATTTTATTAACGACATCAGGTGCTACGGGGACAATCCCGTTATTGATCCTTTGCGAAATGACAAACGCGAAACATTAAGCAATTAATAATGACACTTGTTTCCATTTTGTAATACCTATCAAGAATATTTGATCATTCAAATGAAAAGTTGAATTTGTTTTTGCCCCGAATTTTTAATATATAATTAAATTTTTTATCATGTAAGTCATCAAGACACACAGAAGGTGAAACTAGATTTTAAATTTTAGAATCTAGGTGCTTTTAAAATGACCGATTGTCGCATAATATATTTTAGTTTCTCAATTTGAGTGAAAACTGAAGAAAAATGTGATAAGCAGAACAAAATAGTAACTCCGGAAAATTTTTTATAGTAAAGTAACTCCACATAAAACTCGTAAAAAGTTTATCATGTCAGATTCAGATAATAAGAGCCTTTATACATATCTAAATGTCGACTTTATTTATTGGACGAAACAAAACGAACTTCTTCCTCTGCAACAAAATGCAAGGAAATAACTCCTAAAAGTTGGAAAAAATATATAATTCAATATTTACACTGTGATAAATTGTTACTATTAAACCGAAGAGTAAAAGTTGAAAGAGAATCAAGCCCGAAGTTAAAAAATGAGCGAAAAAAAAATCATATTAGGTTTTGATTTCAGTCCAGAGTTTACTTAGGAAACATAATTTGTGATGATATTAATCACACAAAACATGACAAAATCAACAATTGCAGAATTGAAATAGTCCATTATTATTTCTTAAAATTGGAATCCAAATGGGATATAAAACCCTTCTGATTCTTAAAAAAATCTGATCAAATGGAATTGTAATCTTAAGTTACTTATTTAATTAGTGAAAATTACTTCCTTTAAAAAATTTAAATGGTACTAAAATTATAATTTATATGAAAATTTAATTTTTGAAATAATACTATTGATAAACGAAAAAAGAAATTTTGTCGAAAAATTTTAATAAGTTTTAGTGACCATATACATTAACTGGTTTATACCAAATACTCATAGAAATGTCATACTGGCTCCTATTTACGATATATCATTATTTAAACATATTTCGTGTCATTTAATTGGTCCTTTTAAAGTGCTTTATTTTTACAAGGATATTACTCTGAAAATTAGAGATCTAATATTTATATGTGCCAATTGAATAGATTACATCAGAGATAATGACGAATTGAAGACTTCATGGCAAAGAAATATAAATATTGATCGTATGTTATCATTACAGAGTTGGATTTAACAGGTGAACTGACCACTTTGCAATACCTTGTGCATGAGTTAATTCCATAGTTTTCATTATATTTACGACAAATTTGAAGTGAAGCAAGTTGCAAAAATATAATTATCTAAATTATAAAATTATCTATAAACATTATTTTATAGGTGAAATTGGTAAACAAAGGATAAGCCATGGGCATCATAGTTTTGTCGTTTGTACTTCACAAATTTGAGAATGAATCATATAAGAACGAACAGATGCTTCAACATACATATTAATGATGATGATGGCCGTGGTAGCCTAGTGGTTAGGGTATTGGCCTTCCATCCGGAAGGATGAGTTCGATTCCCAATGCCGCCAAAGACCCACCGAGTACATGCGATAAATGTGCTCGTTAAATCTGTGGAATCGAAAGTCCTGTTTTCGGTCATTGAGCAATTACCATGGGTGCAATGATCTGGAGAAATTTACACCCCCTTCAGATCAATGCCAAAATTGAAGGAATATATTCTCTGGTGCTGCCATCTATCGGAGGATTTGAAGAGCAAAAGTCGTACTTTCACCTTTACGGTGTCCTGATTAAACGAAAGACGCTCCCAAATGAAATAAATTCGCATACCCAAGGCATAGCGAGCTTGGCTTGTCCAAGTGTCATTATTAACAACACATATTAATGATACAGGAAGAACTTCAAGATAATGTAGCGGATATCTCTCAGAGGAAAACGAAAATTTTGATACTTTGAAGCTATTACGAGGATTTTAATGGAATATTTATGCTGGCCTAAAGATTGTTTCCGATGTCCTGGTATTATATATTTTTATTTAATCCGTGAATAAAAAAGGCAGTCGTATAGGCGAGAAATGTTTTAAAAAATTTATCTTAACCGAACTTTCTGAAACCCGAAATAAAAAATTTAGATTACTTGTCTTTTGTTGCAGCAATGAATATACTTCAATCTATATCCATTATTTATTTCAATCTGGGATTGGTTAAAATATTCGTATAAGCTCAGGGCAATAAGATATTTGTATTTATCGAAAATTCGCTCTTCTTGATATCGGATACTAAAACAAAGGAGGACATACTTATAGTTTTGTGAACATTCAGAAATTTTTGAAATGAGACCAATTTGCAACTGTTCCTACGAAAATAGAAAACAGTACATAGCTTTCACTAAAAATTATTATTCATAATTTCCTAAAGAATTAGAAATTTAGAACTATACGAACACAGTCAAACATATGATAAAAAAAAAGCTTTAAAAAATTGCTACATTAGTTTTTTTTAGTTGTTTTACCAAAATTTCATTTGCTACACCTTAATGTGGATTTTGTCCAGGTAATGTAGTTGCACAAAGTCGAGTGATAACACATGAGTTCCAAATTAACAAGATTTGATCAGAGGCGTCATTAATTTATTCGCTCTAAAATATAAGCAGGTTGCTGTAATAGGCCCTGACACTTTGATTTTGATGCTCCAAGGATACTAATGTACCTAAGCTTTTCCTCAGCGGCTACCACAGTTTTCGAAATTTTTGAATCAGTAAACATGCAAATGCGAAATCCTCCCAATCATTCAACAAGCAGCATCCAATGAAGAGGATTCCAATTCTCTGGATGCTTGAGAAATTACACAGAAGTTATGAATTATTTTAAGCAACAATCCATGAATATTCCTGAGTAACTTGGGAACATTTATAATCCCTTTGTTATATAAATATTGCATTATCACTAGTGTGCCTTGTTGCACAACTGTTTATTAGCCCTGTTGTAAATAAAGATGAAGATAGCTTGTCTTCAAAATACTTGTAAACATTTTTTAATAATAAGATTGATGGTTTCATTGCAATTTAAACTAAAAGCTTTATAGTATTGATTGGCAAAAAATTTAGTTATTGTGGTCTCGCTGTTTGTAAAATTAATTTCAGAAATGGTTCATTCATTATTCAAAATAAAAGATAAAAACCAGATATATTTCCTATCCAGGAGATTTTTTAAATACATTTTTACCTTTTAATGTATGTGTACATACAGCAGTGGGGAGTGGCTAAATGTACCTAGCTTTAGAAAGGTAAATGAGAAATTGGAAAAATAACGGTAATTATTATTTTAGGCTTTGCTTAAAACATACTTTTCCTACACGAAATAATGTCTCATGTATCCTTCATTAAAAAAAAAAAAAAAAAAAAAAAATAGAGGTGTTGTGGAACACTGAAAAATCCTTAGTTAAATTTTTTTTAGTTAAGTTGTGTTTAATATTAAAATTGGTATGTACTTATTTCATCAACGTTCCACTGCATATTAAATAGATAGTGCATTGAGACAAAAGACTTTCATTAGAATGAGAAGAGATAAATTTTTTAAAAAGTTGTAAAATAAGATGGTAAACATACATTTTTTATAAAAAATATTAATTTAGGAATGGTGAAAAAAGAGAAAAATAATTGTTATTTTTTTAACTACTACTACCTGTGCTTACGCCTCCTAACTACAACTTTTAAAGCGAGAGAAAAAATACATTTCACATTTATGAGACTTATTCATTTTTGAGACTTAAGCTTTAAAGAATCCAAATCACTACTGCCATATTCAGCTGAAGTAGTAGTGGAATCGATAAACCATAGAATTGAACGAAAGAACGGTAACCACTCAGAAACTGGCTGGATGTGACCCACTTCACTATATTTTAGAGTGCTCGGAAACAGCCCCCTATCACCTAAAGAAGCATGCACAACAAAACAACACCGATTTTCTCAAGTTTTGCCTCGGGGATCGCCATCGCAGACAACTTCTCACCAAGCTTATGCTCTATATGACTGGAAGAGGACTGAAGCTCTGCCGTGACCTGAGACTAACTCCCTCTACTAATGTTATGATGCGGGTAACCAAACGGAGGACTCGGACAATGAATAGCAGGTAGCAACATCTGTCCTATTCATGAAACATCAAAAATAACAACTTACAGGGACAGCCCAAAAGAACTCGCCTCTGTCTGCCTCCAATGTGTTTCCCTCTTTTTTTTTCTTTTATTATATATATATATATATATATATATAATAAAATAAATAAAAATAAATATAAAAATAATAAAGTAAATATATATATATATATATATATATATATATATATATATATATATATATATATATATATATATATATATATATATATTTACTTTATTATTTTTATATTTATTTTCATTTATTTTATTTTTTTTATTAAATATTGCAGAGATGCAGGTGCTCCCAAGCACCTCTTAGAGGTCTAGGGGGCTCTAGGTGTGGGGAAGACTTTACCCGTTAACCACATGGTAGAGTCCGGGGTCTCCCCACACAGTCAATCAATCAATCAATCGATCCCTTTGAGCTATTACATGAGGATAATAAACACAGTTTATTCAACCATGGCAAGAACCACTCTTCAGAGTGAAAAATACTGAGTGTACCTCCTGTCAATATTGAATAGGGTTAGCTTGTCTTGTGTTTGGTTTATCGGGGTAGGTGCTTGAGAAATTTCCGACTATTCATTATTCCGTTACTTAATTAGGACCCATTAAGAAAAAATCCTATCGGAAGTCATTTCAGGATAGATATTCAAAGAAGCCATACAATAGCATTAGCTGTTATGCAAACCCACACCATCTGTCATATATTATTTTAAGTTCTCTAGAATCATTTACATTCAATTTCATTTAAAAAAAATCGAGATAATTTAAATGTATATATCTATTATATAAAGAGACGATCTATGACGGAGTGGTTAGCGTTCCTGTCTCTTAGGATGTTGGTCTTAAGTTCGATTCCCGTTTTGGCATGCATGTTTCTTTCTCTCTGTGTTTCTCTACTCTTTCTTCTGAGATGAGATATGAATGTGGCCCACCCTATAAACAGGTTTATGGTGGTATGACGAAGGTAATGCTACTCGCCTTCGTGACTTGGTTCACAAGTGCCCCCGGGTAACGTTAAATATGCAGCAATTTCTGACCTTGTTGTGGTAAAGGGTTAGTCTACCAGCGCCTCCATTATTAAAAAGAAAATTGTATCAAGAAGATTTTTAAGAGTTTCATGACGATTACATGGGGGGATTACTCTGGAATGCTGTTAATTTATGGAATAATATTAATTACACAATTCCTAAATCTTGCATTAGTTAAAAACAACGAATTTTTTTTACTGCATTTCTAGAAAAAATATTTGCTGAAAAGTTTTGTGATAAAACATTTTATTATTTTTTTTAATTGAGAATTTAAAAGCTTGCACTGATGACCTATTGATCTCTAAGTTGCACGAAAAGTAGATGTTGGAGTTTAATTGCACAGGACCTGACTCAGGTGAGTTCTGTGCCATTCCTATTTCATTTTTGAACCTAACAGGGTCAAAAAGAAGAAACGAATTTCACAGCATTTGGATGGAATTCGGCACCGTATATGGAAAGACTAGGAACTTAAAGCTACCATTTCTAAACATCTACAGCGTAATTATGACAGGATGACATTTTCTCAGTTATTGGATAATATATTCTCGTATCTTGATAAGGCCGAAATCACAAAGCTCCTGCTCTGATGCTTATATATATATATATATATATATATATATATATATATATATATATATATATCCCTTATCCCTTATCATATATATATATATATATATATATATATATATATATATAAAACACTCTCTCATTGTTCTTCTTTGACTGTAATCGAAACCGGAAGATTGACTTTAATGTCTGGGAATTGTGATCCGATCACAAGACCCGTGAGCTTCGTGTGGATGCAATGCATACAATCAAGTCTCAAAGAAAAGTATAAAAATTTCTGAAAACACTCGCGATGATATAAAAATTGTAATAATTAGTTAATTTGAAATTATATTTTACTGCATACATCAATCAAAATTATTGGAATAAATGTTTAGTAATTTATAACATAATGGAAAAGCAGCTAGCAGTTTAGTGGTAAGATATTATGAAACGCATAATTTCAAAAAACAAATATTGGAAACTGCCCTCATTAGAACAGATATTAATCTCACGTCGTGAAGTCATTGTTAGAAGTCTTATGCTCAATATTGTATTGAATTTGAAGGATGCTATGAGATCGTTCATAATGTAGAAAAGGTCTCAGAAATTCGCTGACACATGATTTTTTTAGGCAAATAATTGACTTTAATGTATGGTTAAAACGAGGGAATTCTCGTAAATTTAGTATTACATTAAATAGGATAAATTAAACTAGAAACATGTCCAATTATTTCAATTTAGTTTAAATTTAATACTGCATATACCCTCCCCCATCCAAAAAAATGAGTGGGAAATGTCTAAGAGGGATGGACATTTTCAATGGAATACAAGAAAACGAAAATTTAACAATATACAAGAATACATTGTTTTTAAACAAAACATATAAATATGATTAATAAAGGATTAAAGTTATATGTAATAAAAGCTAACGTCTAAAATAAGGGGCCTCTTAGGTTTATTTCCATGTTTTATAATTTTTTTCTATATAATTATATATACACATCAATCAAAATAATAAAAGAATATTGAGTATTTCGGTTGATCTTGCACTTGTAGAGTTGTTTGATTGATTGGTATATTATTGATAAATATAATATAAGCTATATTAGATAAAAATGACATTTTTTGGGAAAAAAAAAAAAAAACGCAATTTGGGTGCATGAGAAAAACAAATATAAAAAGGCATTTCCTTAAAAGTAAATCGTTTTAGTAGGTGGTATAATTTACCCGGACGTACTGTAAAGTTGAACATTTCTAAGGCATCGAGTCAATAAGCTTATTAATGAGGGGTTGGGGTATTCTATCTCACTCCTCCAGAAGAGCTCATTTCAGTTCTTGGGGAGTTTGTGAGAGTGGACGGAGCCCATTAACTCATCGACCTAGAATACCCCAAACACGATCTCTTGAGTTCATTATCTGGAGAACACGCTGTAAATTACATTTGCATGATTCCTTCCTCCAAAAGGAAATAATTGATTTGACCTACAACTGTCCTTCATTAACATGAAGTCCTCTCCAATTGCTGCAGCGTTAGAAACTACAAAAGGTCTGAGGATGACATCCATATATTGATGGCGGGTCAGAGTATCCCTTTGAACAATATGGACATCAGGACGCCCATCAATGGAGATGCCAGCATAGACCATCACTCCCCCACAGTTAAATCTAACAATTTCGTTCACGAACACCGGATTGTTTCTAGTGTTATGTTACCCCCCCCCAGATACGCTTATTATCAAGATAAAGAGAAAAATGAAACTCTTCAGAGAAAAGCATATATTGCGTCATTTATTTCTCCTCTAGTAGACAAGTTCTTCTGCTCATTCCCAATGACATAACGGTGCCTTGCTGTTAACATGACACATACCATTAGTTGGCGGACAAACAACCCAACAACTACAACGTGAAGGCGGTATCGTACAATTAGTATCAAAATTGTATCACTAATAGCCGTATGAAGGTATTGAAGAAGAGTGACATTCATATGATTGTGTCTGCGATTCGTTATCGTTAAATAACAGTCTTTATTGGGCATTGTTATTATTTGTAGTTTTTGAAAGCATTGTTTAAGAAAGTTGATTTATATTAGAGATAGTATCAGTAATAGTGGCAAATCTTTCGTTATCAATTGATGATAAAATTTTAAAATTTAATCACTTAAAACTCTTTTGGCAGTTTTTTTAGCTGCATTATTCTAAAAGACATTCGTGATATTGAGAAAGAATCTGCGTTGATGACTGATTTCCAATGTATTAAATTCGATAGTGATGGTTAACAAATGACATTAGTTAATGATACTAAATATGACGTTGTTTTTCACATTGATTGATGATTCAACCATTGATATGGTATCCGTGCAGATACAAACTTCTGCTTTATTTTCATTGGAAATATTGCTTAGAATTCTAACACATATTCAAATATATTCCCAATTTATTGCAACTCTGGTATATATTCATAGTTTATTGTGATTCTGATTCAATTTCCTGTTGTTTTATTGGTACAATACTGAGAAATGGTTGAGAAGATTCCCTTTTAAGAGACACTATAATGAATTTTGCAGATACATGAGCCATAAAGCTAAATATGCTTTATTTGCAGTGATTAAGCTTCCCTTGGAGTCAGTTTTCATCATCACTAGCAATAAAACAGTCTCAGATTGAAGAAGAAAAAGTCATATCCTGAACCACTCCATAGCAAAGGTCAGAAGAGGAGTGCTGCGTTCACTCCCACAAAACTTATTTAAGACTAATGTTCATAATTTGCAATTTCGAACAAGTAGGAGAATAGAGCTTTTTTTTCCAAGTTCACGATTTGCTCTGTATTGTAGCAATCCTGTTTATTATTTATTATATTTGGTTATATTTCAATTTGATAATTTACAACATGATTTCAGTAGAATCAGCAGTAAAGTAGAAAGGCAACATGAAGCGTAGACAATTCCAAACACATTTTATTTAATAAAGAGTTGAAGTTGTCTAGCATTGGCATAGGTATGAACCTCATCGTGGTTAGATTTCATCTGCTTTATTTCGTATTGAATGGGTCTTAAATAAAGTATGTTATCTGGTTATTCAAAGTATAAAAAGGGAATTAATGTTGATATGAAATTAAAAACCAGCAATTTACATCAGTTTATGATCGAAATAAAAGGAAATATTAGTAAATTTGGTATCGGATTAAATATGTTGTATTAAAAAACTTATTCGATTATTTTAACTTAGTTGAAAATTAATATATTTACATGTATGTTTGTAACTATATATATATATATATATATATATATATATATATATATATATATATATATATATATATATATATATATATTGAATTGTTTTTCATAAGAACTGAAATAAAACTCATATTCAAACTACTTTAATATCAAATCTTGAATAATTGTGTTTAAAAAAGAAAACAATAGGTGCCTTATGTTAAGAATGCGAAGTGGTTAATTTGATTGGAAGCACAATTATGAATCACAATCAACATAAGAAATATTTTAAATTATATTTAGGAATTAACATTATTTATACTTATTTGCAGTAGCAAACACACACACAATAAGCTATAGATAGATTATTAGAATTTACTTTATCTTATTTTATATTAATACAGTAACCCGAATATCGCCAAGTTTACGTCAATGGAAGAATGATAATTTTTGGGAAAACCTAGTTCATTGCTTTTTTCTGCTGCTGAATCAACATTTGTTATCTCTTGTTCATTATCTTGGTATATGATAAAATACATTCAAAGCACAACAATAATGCTTTTACATGTTGTTAGAAATTCTCAAAACAATCCCATAAAATGAGAAAAAAACCACGAGAAATCTTTGCAGTGTACCCCATACAAGCATAGAAACATGAAAGTAATCAGAAATAACATAACATTGTTTCTTGGTGTTTCTGATATTATTATTATTTTATATTATTTTTCATCACAATAACCTTTATCATAAATAATATGATAAAGAACAAAAATGAATCACAAATTAATAATATATGTCGCTTATATAATAGGCAAAGTAATATTTGCATTTATTGCGAACTCACTTTATACACACATTTATTTATTTAAAAAAAACCTCCACACATACACACACACACACACAAAACAAATTATTACAGATTGACAAAATGTAATAATTTTATTGTTTCTGCTAATCTGTGGATATTGCTTAATAAATTTTAATTAGTTTAACTGTGTGTAAATTTTTAATAGGATTTTTCCTTATTTCAGTGCATATCACACCGCCAATAGTTCATTGGTCACCGGTAGTGAATCTTAAATACATAGTAAAGCTAACAAAAACAAGCTTTTTCAAAAAATGAAAATTAAGAAGTATTTTAGAACAACAGAAAAACTTTTGTTTTATCTCTTTTTAACTAGCATTTAATATACTTAGTTAAAAATTGCATCAGTTAACCACTGATATGAATAATCACATAAATGAAGGAAAGAAAGTTCTTTAATTGAAATATAATATATTTTCTTAAATCAACTGTTAATGAAATTTATTTCTAACTATTTTATAATAGAACTCATTCCTTTCATATCTCATACACGTACTCCTACGCATCGAATAGCGATCATTTTAGTAGAACAATTCAACAAGGAGAAAGACAAGTGAGTTTTACGCGCATGTGGAGGGATCGAAAGGAAACTTGTTTATAGGTACTGATTACTACCGAGGAACTTTTTGTTTTTGTTAAAATGAACAAATATTCCAAACATCATGCCACATTTCAACGATAATTTCAGTGTCTGATGTCAAAATGATTATCAAGACCAAGCAGAAAAAAAAAAAAAAAATCATTTGGCTCAACAACTCTAATATAGCGTAATGCATAGTCTAAACCTCTAAGGCTGTTGTTAAAGCATTTTAAAATCACCACTTTATTGCCTTTTAGGAGGACAATTTTTTAGATAGTGGGTAATATTCAAGTATCGTAAGGAAGGAAATCAGAAAGATTTCCCAAGCACTGACCTCGAACAATATACACATAGAAGAGCAACATCTATCTCCCTGTGTTTAACAGTGGCTTGCATTAAATACGGGATCTTTCGCCCTACTTAAACTTGTCTTACCAACAAGACACTGGGAGCGTTTGGTTCAAAAACTTGATATTAGTGCATCTATAACAAGAAGAACGGCTTGCAAAGATGAGATTTTTTCTTACAAAAAATTCAGTTATAATAACCATTTAATTAAGATGCTGTTGAAAAGATATTGAGATTTAGCAACAATGATCGTCTCATGCTTCGTTTGCGGTGATATCATTTTTTTCTGAAAAAATTTACTTTTGATTAGATGTATACGTCAATCGCCAAAACTATCGGATTTGGGCAGCGAGGAACAAGATTTTGTCACAATAAAATATCTTCGTCTTTAAAAGGTGACTATCTGATGTGGCATATATGCTGATGGCATTTTGGATGCGTATTTTTAAGTCCCAAAGGTGAATTCTGAATTTTATACCTTTTTCATAACAATGAGATTTATTCTTGATGCATACCCAAACATGGCGTCCAAGACAATGTTTCAAGAAAGAAGAAACTTCTCCACATTTAACCCTAAGTCGTCCTGAGGTTGTTCAGAGAGCACTATAGCAATAATGTCATCGCTAAGTACTTCTCGTTCGTATAATTTGAATTACTTTGGGAGTTAACTTTCTCTTCTTCTCTCCATAACCCTAACTAACCATATTGTATCCTATTTTATGTTAACGATTATTTTACGTTAAGGATTACGTCAATAGAGATTGATCAAAAACTTTGAAATAGCTGAAAACAGCAATAACAATGGTATAAGATTGACCTATTTGAACATGTCGTCATAAACTTTTAGCTGAACATTCATTCCATCATATATCGAGATAGAAAACATCGTGAGGAACCCATATTTTAATTTACTCTTATCTCATATTAATTCTAAAAATTAGAATTAAAAATATTCTATCTTAAGAATTTTATTCAGTGTTTCCCTGCTCTTTGTGGAACATCCGATCTCTCAATCTCTCTGTGTAACATAATTTACTTTTATATTTTAATACTTCAGTTTATTTCTCACATGTTAAGATTTCTTACATCATATAGACAAAAAAATCTTTTAAGAGTAGCATTTTATGTTAACATTTTTTTCATGGTTTTCTTATTTAATGAATAAAAATGTTTCACAAAATGATAGACATGAAGTGAAACATCTTTATACTTCTCTAAAAACAAAAGCAATTTTTTAAGAAATCCCCCCCTCCAAAATGATCTTAACCAATATAATGAAATAGAGATATAGTAAAAACACAAAAATTAACTGCATTTTAATCTTTCATGTTCACAGTAAGCAACCTATTCAATGTTTGACATTTAATTATTAAAAAAAATGAAAATGTTATTAGCACATTTAATATCAAACTGACATCAACAGAACAGAAATGAAAATGTGTTAAGCACATTTAACATATAACAACAGAACAGGAATGAAAATGCCTTAAACAAGTTTTCTCTTTATATATTGCGGAAAGTTTTCAGAGCTATGTTTTGAGTTCAATAGCAAGGTATATTTTGCTCTATATAAATAAATATAAACATAATATACCATGGTATATGAATAAAATAAACAATCATCATATTTTTGGTAATATTGAGGGATACACTGATAATACTATTTGATCGGGCGGTTTGTTTATGCAATATATATTGTAACAATGTCATATTGTTCTTAAGAGATTGCAACATAGCTTTCCATTCACTAGTTAATCAATAAATAATAAGTTTATCAAATTCTCAATGTTTTTGTTTATAGTGTCTTTTTAGGTTGTATGATTTTCATGTTGAAATTGAACGATGACAAATCAAACATGAAGTATCGTCTTTTACACGAATAAAAAAACAAAAATTTTTCCATTTACTCTGAAACTGTTTATTTTCATTTTCATGTTTCCTTTTCAATTTCTCTTTCCGTTAATAGAATTAAATACGATAATTATTGATATGATAAAAAAACCCAGTAAGTTTATTTATTACCTGCATCACAGTTACAGATTACAATCACAACAAAGTAGAAAGTTGACAAAATTTCACTTGTTAATGGAAGGATATCTCCTACAAGATTTTTTTTTTTTTTATCTACAGAGGATTTGTGCAACTATCAGACGTTATGTAATACAACAACTGTATACGTAACAATTTCACATTTTATACTTGTGTTACAGAATATTTGCATAAAATTGATTTAGATTTTCAAGATTTTTTAAAATTTCAAATGCAAAAAGGCAATTAAGCAAAGAAATACAGCGTTGTAAGCATAAAATAACAGTAATGTAATTATTCATCAGTTCGACAAAAAAGTTTTTTCTGGTTGATGGCCAAATGTTTATTTTCTTATATGCTTGGATGTCGAATGAATGAAAATAGTTTGGAAAAAATGCATGGAAGAGGGAGTGGGTGGGTGGATCAAAACACGATTTTTTCTTAATTCATTTGTATATAGTTCAAATATATAAAATAATACAGACAGTTAAAAAGTTCATTTGGGCGGCAAAACTTCTTAAAACGACTGTGGGATGGGCATGCCTGAACTAAGCAGCTAGTTCCTACCCTGACATCATAGACATAATAATAATTTAAACATTCATCTACAAACTAAATTTTTGGAAAAAAAATTTTTTTGTGAATTTTTGTTTTAACAGTTTTTTTTTCATTCTTTAACATATTTTAAATGATCTGATATTATTTCGTTTCTTAAAATTGAATTTTTTTATATAACGGCTGAGAGCTCATTCATTCTGGAACAAAGAAGAATCGGAAAAAAAAAAAAATTTTGGTAGAATGTAGGCATTCCAAATACTGTTGGAACAGGCATTCGAAGAAAAAGAACTGTGGTGTCCAACTTTACTTTTGTTGTTCCGTACGTGAAAACATAGAAAGAGGAAAAAAAAAAAAAACTCTTTAAAAGTTTGAGCTCAGTTGTTTGTAGTTGTTGGTTTCATTTCTTTGAATCACTTACTTTATGAAGTTTCGTTTGTCGAGAGGGTGATTAAGCCGGTATCATTGAGGATTTCTCGCAGTTGAAAAGAAACGAAAATATTTATCAATCGAAATAAAAAAGAAAATTCTAAAATCTCGACATTTTTTAAAAACTCTGAAAAATTTGAAAAAAGAAACAATGCTATCAAAAGTGCTCTTTGTAGAAAATATTGTAGTGAAGCAAACCATGCTCAATCAGAAAAGTTTTTTGCTTTCTTGGCCGAGGAAAATAAGATAAATGAAACTTCCTATTGATGGTAATGTCATTAAATAGAAATCCAACTGTTTTGCTATGAAGCTGAACATAAAAGATTTAAAAGAATCAGCTCCAAGAATTTAAAATCTGACATTGAGTTTTAGAACTTTTTATATTGAAAGTGGAATTATAAATAAAATAACAGAATTCGAATGGAAAGCAGGAGTACCGAAATCACTACTTTCCAAATACGACTCAATGGATGCTTTCAACGCGGACGACTCAGGTATGTTTCTTAGGATTTTATCTAAAAGAGCATATGGCTTTAAATGCGATAAATATTTTGGAGGTAAAAAAGCGAAGCAAAGAATAACAGTGTTGTTCACAGTCAATATGAATTGAACAGAAAAACTGCCTCTGTTTTTCATATGAAAATATTTAAAATTTAGATGTTTAGAAAATGTCCAAAAACTATCAGCTGTATAACATGCTAACAGTAAAGCTTGGATTTATTAGAAACATGCTGAGATACTTAGATCAACATTTTTACTGGAGAATCGCAAAGTTCTTTAAATTGCGGATTACTGACGTTGAAGTCATTGATCTTGGATCAATTCGTGTGGAGTTTCTCACGCCTAACTTTTTTATCTTAAAGCTCATGGATCAGATCATAATCAGTAGTTTCAAGAGAAAATATAGTAAGGTACTTTTGCAAAGAGTAATTATGGAATTGGTATTAGAGCTGCCTTATGAAATTGACATTCTAAGAGCAATGCGTTTGCCAATTAATGCCTTCAAATGACATTGAAGGAAGTACAATTTCGAGAAATTTTCAACATGTAGACTTTAGTAAAGAAACCACCATAGCCGTAAAATGCCATGGTAATTTAAGTAATGACTTCAGTGAAGATGAGTCACCCATGTAAACTTCGACAAGGAACTCCTTTCCTGCGTGATATGTACAGAAGAAATATGGGATGATAGAAGGCTTGAGAATATAATAAACGAAGACGGCAAAGAGCTTTTAGATATTGAACAAGTAAAAAATGATGCAGTGTGAAGAACGTCTGCGAAACAAGCAGAGGAATGCCTAACAGAACCAAAATACTTTTTTGAGGGAAAAAGCAGTTAAATGATTTTATACATTGAAAAAATGCTTTTTTTAAAATACAGTTTTTAAGCAGAAAAAAAAGAGGACAACTTAGCTTAATTTTCATCTATGAAATGAAAGTAAGTATTGTTTTCAAGTATGCATCTTATTTTGCATGGGATTCTTAGGGAAATCTAAATGCTTTATCGTAACAGCTCTTTATTTATAAAAAAATAGTTAAAAAATTCGCATAGTAATATATTATTTTTCTATTTTATGAATTTTCTATATTACAAAATATTTTACCGGTCCCAACGAGTTCGTAAAAACGAGCCTCTACTGCACCTATGTATGATGTTTATAAGATATAATTTGCAAATACTAAAATCTATAAAACGAATTAAAATTAAACATATTTTTCTTTCAAATGCTTAAGAATTTATTCATATTATTTACTTTTTCTTCTGTCATTATCGTCAATGAAATGATTCAGTACCACAAGAATTGTTTCGAGTCGATATAATTTTGGACATAGAATCATGCTTTGGTTCACATCTATTTGTTTGATTGTTATATTATAAATTCTACTAACATGTAATTTTGATTTATATAAATCAATATTTCTATTATTTTCGAACGAAAATTCTTCACCTGTTTCATCAATTGCATTTTATGTGAATCTTCATGATCACTTGGGCGGAAAAGAAGCCCAAAAAATTTTCATCCTCTTCTGTATATTTTTCTTATGATTTTTACACATTTCTTAAGAATAAAAAATAATTGAATTGCAGCAAATTACAGATCTCCATTGAATTTATGTAAAATGCAAAATATTATTCAAAATTTTACTTTCTGTAAAGAATATTCTATAAATAAAATTTTTGTGCCTATAAGTATGTAACCGAATTTATAAATTCTGTGCTCTTCAATGGTATATTTTTGTATTTTCTGATATCAACAACAGATGGCAGTACACACCATAAATGAGAAAATAGCTTCCTTTTTATTTTTAAAGGTTAATAAAATTTTGGAGGAAAACATATCTCTTTCCTACGGCTTTTTACAGATTTAAAAGTTTTTCCATTGAATATGCATATTTTTATAATTATTTTAATATTAAATTTAAAAAAGTGTGGAATTTAATTTTAATAACAATTCTTGTTGATTTTTGAAAAACTACTTAGATTTCTTAACAATAAAATTAGGCAGATTGCTAAAAGGAAGTAATGGATATCAAATAATATTTTAATATTATAAGACATTGAAACAATAATTTTCAATTTTTCTAATTCAATTGGCTTTATTGTTATGATTTACATTAGTATAATTTCAGCTATGTTTAATTTGAAATATTAATTATACAAACACCAAAAATTTTAAATATCATTATGTTATTTATTAGTTGAGATATAAATAAAAAGTATATTTATTAAAGTCTTCAAAATACATATGATCATCATTTTAATTTTCATTATTTCATTGATAAATATAAATTTATGAGTGAATTATAATATAAAAATTAAAGAAGGAAATAATTAAAAATTATAAATAATTATATTTTAATTAACTAATATAAAAACACAATTTCAATTTTATCATGTGATAAAAACCTTATATAAAAACTAAATTATGCTAGTTGTTTTCATAAGATAAAATTTATATTTCGTTAAATATCATTTTACAAAAATTGATGAAAACTTAGGAATAATCATTATATATTCATTAATTTTTCAAAATTTTTCCACAATTCCCGATATAACAAAGCTTGTATTTACTTTAACAATGAAACTAAATTCATTAAATAAAAAACTAACTCATGTTTCTAATCTCATAAAATTATTAAGAAAAATTGTACTGAACTGTGTGTTTTTTTAATTAGGGTAATTTAAACTTCATTGGTAAATGGCAAAACATTTATTAGTGTTCCTAGCAATTCCTATTTCTGTAGAATAATTTTTTAAAATTCAGATGCATTTTGTTTGTGTTGATTTTGTTCTATGATTCATTCATTTTTTGAACTTAATCTAATCTCCACAATGCATGGAGAGTTAAGCTCTACAGAGGAACTATAAGAAAATACTTACATTTTCTGAACTTTAACTAATAAAATATCGAAGAAATTCAGAAGAATAATTCAGTTCAATATATATATATATATATATATATTAATATTATATATATATATATATATATATATACATATTAATATTATATATATATATATATATATATATATAATATTAATATATATATATATATATATATATAATCTAACTATAAGATGTCATACAAGACTATACAAGATGACCATAATTAAACTTAAGCGTTTTTAAAATTGTCTGCAGATGAAACTACAATAGGACATCATTAATCTGAATTAGTATGGGTTCCAGGTCCCTCGAATTAATGAAAATACTGATTAAGAAAAATAACCTATAACTGAGTCAAGGTAGATAAACAGATATTGTACACAGTAAAAATTATATTTTGAATCCAAGAGCAGAAAATAAAAAAACTACTTAAGACAGTGTTTCTCAACCTTTTAGTATTCACGGCCCCACCGCATACAATAAAATGTATACAATAATAATGTATTTTGAGTATTTTGGCTCTAAACCAACACTAAAACCTTAATTTTAAACTTTACAATTACCAAGAATGCGGAAATTAATTGACATTTTGCAACACCGATCCTCAGCATTGAAAAAACAAGAATCCTATGCCATTTCATTGCCCTTGCGTCCCGCCATGTTGAGCATTCTTAATGTTTCGCGAGAGGTTTCGAATTGTCTGGAATTTGTCTGGTCAGCTTAAAAGTTAAATTAGGAGCGTGCGCAGATGTGAACAAATGATTTCTCTTAGGGAGAAGGAGAATGTTCTATACACCAGTTTTTCAATTCCAGATAATCTCATTCGAGTCGATCCTTCTATTGATATTTAATATATTCTGAATGTGTATGTTATATACATTTTTGTGTAATTGCAGTTCACCGTATTAAATATTCAGCAGCAGGCTTATGCAGAATCATGGATAAATTTTTAAGCACGCATTAGCGAGCATTAGCATCAACAAGATCAATAGACAAGCATCAACAAGTACACAGACTAACGTGGTTCCGAAAATAAAATCAAGAAAATATTCTCAAGATTACTTAAATTTTGAGCTCACTAGTACTGAAGTATATGAAGAAGAAAGACCACTGTGTACTATTTGCTCAAAAATGTTGGTGGGAGACAAAACCTAATAAACTTTAACGACATTTGGAAACACTTCATAGTGAATACGTAAACAAATCCAGAGAATTCTTTTAATTAAAATTAAAATCATTGAAAAGCAAAAATCATTGAGTAAAAAAACTTTGTATGTGGATGAAAAAGCTTTAACACACACACACACACACACACACACACACACACACACACACACACACACACACACACACACACACACACACACACACACACACACACACACACACACACACACACACACACACACACTATTTTATTCAATTTTTAGAGAAATTTCAAACAACAAGATTGGTATGTCATTGTAATAATTTGCTTCCTGTGCTAATAATACTGTTAATTTCAATTTAAGCGAATTAATTAAAAAATATTAGAATATCAAAAAAAAAAAAAAAAAAAAGAAGATCGCTTTAGACTAGTTACTTTCTAATTAAGGAGAATCATATTAAAGTTTTAGTTTTACATTCTCTAATTAAAAAAAAAAAAAAAAAAAAAAAAAATTGTTTTAGCGAGTTTGCTTTAGGAAAACTTTGAATGTATCGAAAAAAATTTCCTAAATGGATATATCGAAAAAAATTTCCTAAATGGAAAAAACGATAAAACACATAAATTAAAAAAAACGATATTATTTTCTTGTAAAATAATTTTAGCATACAGTATTAAAGGAAACTTTTTATATATAAAGAGCGTGATTCGCTTGCTTTAATTCCTTAAACATGTTTCAAATTATAAGTAAATTTTAATTTAAAGTAAACTAATGTTTGCGGGATTGAAAACAAGAACCTGAAAATTGCGAAATTAAATGCATTTATTTTTCTCTTTTTTGAGTTGTGATTGATAAATTCATAATAATTTTGATTTGTTTTAGATTAATGAATGAATGGGACTTTTTTAAAAACTCTCTCTCACACATATATAAAATTCTTTTACTTTTGGCCAAGATAAGTGGTAGATTTGAGGGGAATTTTATAAGGTTTACCCAGTGGATATCCTATTCTTATTTCGAAAATGGGCCTTTGAAGCTAGGACCAAACAGGACACTCCCAGACATAACCTGCCACCTCTAAAGTTATTTTTTCATTTGGGGAGTGACCGCGAAGTTTTGTCCGGGTTCGAATCCGAACCATTTTACCACGAGCATGATTCCTTATCATCACGCTATTAAAGCCTTAAAAGAATAGCATTGTAGAAAAAACGCATTTCGTTCTTATTACACTAAGAAGGAAGAAAACAAACATAACCAATGAGTTTAATGTGAGAAGCTACTATTCGCTAATAGACTGTCTCCCGAAATAATGTTTTGTGAGAACATTGCAAAACAGTTGTTCCATTATGAGTTGCATAATATGAAAGAAGTTTAACAGATTTTATCTTTTGCATTTAAAAAGAAAGAACTATCAATAAATTTGAATTTGTTAGTTTAATTTATTAAATATTTTGACACTGTTTCGTATTTTTTCTTAAACGGAAAAAAAAAAAAAATGCATAGAGAAACCGAAATAACTATAGAACACAAGTTTAACAAAAATTTTATAATCATATTTTAACGTGCTTAAGATATCAATTTGGAAAATCGAAATTTATTTTGCTAATTTTATATTTTGGTTTATTTAAATTTTAACTTCTCCATTTGTAATCATATATTTGAAAGAAACAGTTGATATTTAATGGATATGCTCCTTGAATTTTCTTTTATGTTCATTGAGAGTTTGTGTGTACAATCTCTCTAAAAGGAATTTTGATAAAAAAATAATTTAATTATTTTTGATTTCATGGATAATTGTAGATGGACAATTTCCTCTGAATTTTCGAATTACAGTTAAAACTATTCTCAAAACAATTTTATATTATTTTTCTTAAATATATTCAAAGATTGTAAATTAAATTCTGGCGAGCGGCTTTTTTGATTAGAAAGTGAAATGATGTTTCTCCCATTCTATAAAGTAATGCACATCAAAAATTTAGGTGAAAAATTATAAAGGAAACCGGTAACTAAAAGACAATGAGTTTCATCCTTGAACGAATTTTATTTATTTCGATTTTCGCTCGGTGTGGACCACCCACGAACGAGTGCCCCTCTCCCATGAAGATTATAGTTATTAGAGCATAAGCAAAAATATACTGACAAATAACAAATAAGAAAAAAGTTCAATTTTAAATTAAAAGAATTACTTAAATAGTTTGTATTTTTGATTGTTACTCAATCATCATGATTGATGTGTAGAATATTTAAAGAATACTTTGAATTTTTTCGAGGAGGAGGAAAGATGTTTTTATTCAAAAATGGAAATGTTAAGTTACAGATACTGTGTTTTAAAATATTACTTTAACGCAGCTTGATGGATTGCTTAAAAGATGAATGTCTTTTATATTATCTACTGCGTTTTGCTTTTTGGTAAAGATTTTTTTCATGGTTGTATTCCGGTGTCTCAACTGGAAAACTCTCAAACATCCACTCCGACAGATAAACTTGCAGAAAATAGAAACTTAATACTTATCTCTTATCACTTAAAAATAACTGAATTCGATCTGGAGTTGAATTCCGAAGAAAACGGTCCTGACATAATCTGTGATAAACTAAAATAAACATTTATTTATCACAGTAAAATGCGTGGATTACTTAAAAGCTGAAAGTTTTTACAAAGTTTTTCTTTAAATATTAAATTTGTATTTATTGCCTTCAGAACAGGCTTTTCATTGGTAATAGAAGGAATGCTTCTGTCGATAAGCAGGAACACAGATAAACCCTAAATATCCACCCCAATACACATGTGTGGATGCAAAAAACAAAAAAACTGAACATCACATCTCGTTGTTTAGTGGGGGCTGGGAACAAATTTGGGACATACCACTCCAAAGAGTTCGGTCCTATAGCTAATACCACAGGATATCCAGAGGGTTCCGGAAAGACATGTATATTCAAGGTTTGTTTGTCGCTCAACGGTCATTTTTTGCACACGAGGGCTAATTAGACCGGTACCTACAGCTTAAAATGGATTCCGAACAATACACACATCCATGCCTAAGGTGGGATTCGAACCCACGAACTGCTGAACCGAAGGCAAGAGCGCTAACCATTCGGCTACCAGCTCGACATGTTTATTAAAGGAGAGAATTGAACATATGTACTCTTGAATTGAAATCAAGCATTATTTATGATATAATTTAAAAATTAATTATCAGAATTTCAATCGCAAAGCGATATTTTGTTCATTATTGTTTTCAATTTCTTCTTCAAAACTTTTTCTTTAAAAAATTAGTCATGAAGGAGAGCCATTTGTCCTAAATTACTGATTCAGTTTCTGACTGCTCCGGATTTTTATCTCCTTAAAACTGTATTTTCTGTTAAATGTTTATTTTTTCACTGTTAAAGTGTTGCAAGATAACTTTGCATCCACTTAACAATCGTGGTTTAATTTAAATTTTATATAACTTTCATTAATAGAGAAAAATTTTTTTTAAATTTTTTCATTGAAATTTATTTTATATTTATTTTTTAACAATTCTTCTCAGTTTAGCATTCGATACTAGTTTTATCTGAAAAGCTCGTAAATTGAACTGTCTTCAAATTTAAAATAAAGCTAACTCGCTCTTTTGCAACAAATATGCGTGAAAGAAGCATTTAGCTTAGTGCATGATACAAAATTTATTACTTAAAGTTGGAAGCTATGTTAAGAGTAAAAATGAAATTAATAAATATCGTATATCTAATCATTTGTATAACTAAAACTGAAAATTTAAAAATATCAACAAGTAATTTTTTGAAAGTATCTGCCATAGTGTTTAAAAATATACAAATGTTTAAATGCAATGTTAAATATTAAGGTAATGTTTAATGCCTTATTTTGTATTTTAAAGCATTAATCTAATTTGTAATATATTATTTTTTCCACTGTGTCATATGGATTTAAATTTTATAATATAGATTATTTTTATATGATTTTTTACAAAATTTTGTACAGTTAATCTGTTTGTAATTTTGTACTTTTAACAATAGTTATACTATATTGACCTATCTCACTTTATTATATGCCTTTAACGTATTATAAATTTTATTCTTCAACAAACAATTTATTGTCGAAATTAGTAATTGTTTTCTTATTTGTATATATGTATATATAAAGGGAAAGGGAGTGAGGGAGAAAGAGAGAGAGATAATACTTGCAGTTAAGTTTTTGATTATACAAGTAAAATATTTAATTTAATATACTTGTACAATCAAAGTGTTAACTGCGAGATTATCTTTTATTAATTTAATTTAATTAGAGCGCATTTTATTCATAGAAAAAGTATCTGTGAATAAGTATGAAGAAAATATTAAAGAAAATGACATATTATATTGCGTTTTTTTATAAAATATAATTTTAATTATGAATCAATATCATAATTAAAATTATATTTTAAAATTATGTCTTTAATTTTTTTCTCAGAATATAAATATAGAATTTCCCCACTTTAATAGAATTGATACTTCAAAAAGAGACAGAATATTTTAAACGGGTGGTTAATATGTTTCTGCTAACTGATATCTCTAAATATAACCAACATCATTATCATTTTGTACCCCAATCGAGGGAAAGATCACCTGCGTAAGTATTATCATCTCCCCACCGCATGAATACCAGCTGAAGGACATAAGACTTTATATTAACTTTATCATGTATAATGAGTTAACAAATGATTATCATAATATTTTAATAATTGAAATATTTATAGCTTGAAAATGTCCAGGAACAAAAATAATAGCTGCAAATAATAACTTAAACTACTTTTATGTAGCTGCAACTATAACAGAAATGCAAGCTTACTTTAATAATATTTTTTAGGCAACTTGTAAGTTTTATGCGTATATTTAAGTTATAAAAATTAAAAAGTTAGACATTTTGTGAAATTTTAACTAATTATACACATTTAGTATCTGTTTAGGTTTTTGCAATACGTTTCTCGCAATCTGTTTTTGTCCATGAAACCACCCAATAAGTCAGCCAACTCGTCATTTTGAGCAAACCTCATATGATGAGCTTGACGCTAGAACTGGGACCCCTTCATCATTACAACATGCAAAGGACCAGACATTATAGAACTTTTAATATACACATTTTCTGTGTCATCGAAACTGTCATCGCTTAGGTTAGGTATGGAATCCATTACATACTGAGTACGAAAGTATCGTAATTTCTCCCTAGGCTACTATTGTTCAAAATTTCATATGGTTTTAGTCTCAGAATAGCTGTTTCGACACCCCCCCCCTCAGATTCTTTTTAAATACGAATAAATTGAACTACTCAAAAATCGCAATCACTGCACCAGTCGTTCATTCGGCTGGGTCTCCACTGTGGGATTCTTGATGAAGCAATCGGGTGAGTACATTTCAATTAGATTCTTGATATACATAATTTTTGGAATTATATACAAATAATAATCATAAAAATATTCAACTCTTAAGAATGAAAATAAAACTGAAAAGTCACTTAATAGTGGTTAGGTATATTAACGGAAGCTCTATTGATAGACTATGAGGCGTCACAAATCCGAGATTCATCATTGATCGGGACCGATGCAGAAAACCAAAATTTCAGATTAATGTTGTCTATGAAACAGGCTTAAGAGAGTTAAATTCATCAAAATTTCATCTGTCATTTTTATCAAAAAATTAATTTTTTCATCTTGATCTTGAGGTTTACGTACTCTCATTTTTCTTAAAAAAAATAAAAGAAATTCATCGAGTGAAATTCAAAGTGTAATAATTGCGAGTCCTGATTAGCGAGAATATTTCTTTAAAGATATTTCTGTTTTTTTTTAAAGTATCAGATATCACAGATAATTTAAAACTCACTGTGACCTTCTACTTGAGAAAAATGTTTAGAAAGCTCCACTACATAATACCCTAAGGAAGAAATTTTCACGAACAAAATTTCCCACATTTCTTTTTACTTCACTTTAAGGAGAAACCTTTAAAACAATCTAGTACCCATCTTGACAGACTTAAATGCTGTAAGTAAATAATGCAAAAGGTACTGCAAAAGTTTTGAGCAGGCACAATTCAGTGTATCGTTTAGTTGTGATTGCGTTTTGAGCGTTCAAAATAACATGATTTTCAATTCCACTTAATTTGAAAAATACAGCTGTATTCATTTTCTTAATAGATCATGACATTATAACAGCTACAGGTATGTCCTAATCATCAAACACCTAAACTTTGTCTTCAGCTTTAGTTGGCCAGCATAATTGTGCAGCCTAGTCTCGTCGCTTATAACAATGATATTCACATACTGGGATTTCACGTACCTCATCAAATATTTTCAGCAGCTTCCGCCACCAAGTCATCTGCTCTTCTGTCAGAGTGTGAGGTATCCAGAGACAACAAAGCTTCTTTGTGAGTAAGTGATAATTCAAAATAAAATTAATTGCAGGTGCATGAAGGTGTAGGATCTCTTCTATCTGCTAGTATGTTACCCATACTTCGCTTTGTTCTTCGTCAACCATTTTCTTTACAGCGAAATTGTTTTCTGTTACTGATGTTTACAGCCTTCCTTCTCTCTCAGCATCCTCTAGACTAAAATTACATTTTTTGAATTCCCTATACCAATTGACTATAGTAGTACGATGTTTATAATCATTATATTCTCAATCCAAGTGTCGTTTCTTCCTTGTACTAAGCTATGCTTTAACCACTCATAAAGTTATACTGTAAAACTGCCCTTATCTCACAATGCAATCGGGACATTAAACTATTCTTGTTAAGTCGAACTAAGTTCACAGGTCTGTTGTTGATGGTTATTCTAAGCTTGGACATATCTGAACATGATGTAATCTTCAGCCTTCTCAGATTTTTTGTTAAGTCATATTGCAAAACTCTTATATCATACTTTGTACTACATCTGCCCCTTGTTCAATGATGGTTGTTCAAATTCCATACTTTTTCTACTTTATAGAACCCATTTAATCTCTAAATTACACGTAGCCTCATTAATTCACATTAATTATTTTTATACTGTAGCATCTAAAACTTGTAAGCTTCTTTTTTTATATTATTTTTGTCATCTGGAAGAACGTTTCAGGAATAGTGGGTCATATTTACATCACAAGGAAAAAAAACCAAGTAAACTTTCTCATACAGCCATTATTATAAATATTCATGTAAAATGTAGAAACGACACATTTATTTTCTGTTGTTCTGTGTATTGGGTTCTTCACGTCTTTTGGAGAAGTATCACGGTTTTCGTAGAGGGAGTATCCAATCACAGTAACTGTGATCAAATCCAAAATGTTCCTCTACGAAGAACGTGATCCTTTTATTAAGCCTCAGTAGGCCCATTATAAATGTGACAAATTTTTTTTTTGTAAATTTACTTTTTTGTATTCAAATTATGGAATTTGTTATTGCATGCACTCTCATATATTATCAATATTAATCTGTATTCTTATTAAATGTTGCATTTATCACACATCTTTATTATTATTTTCATTTTTTATAATTTTTTGAATAATTTTTATCCTTATTATTTTCACTGACACATGGTGTGGTTGAATGGTGTACAATGTTTTAACAAACTGTACAGATATCTCATAATTCAGTACTGTGACATTTTAATATATTTTAACTTTTTAGTTTATAAAGCTTCTCTATCGAAAATTAATCATTTTCACAGAACAAGAAAAAAGCAACTAATGTAAAATTTCTAATAAGATTTGACCCTATCAGATCACATCTCGATTAAATCTAAAAATTTTTATTTAATCAGAAATATGTGATATACAAAAGCAAGCTAAAATGCTTGCATTTCATGAAAGAAAAATTAAGGAATGAAAATGAACTAATTTTAGAAACTAACGTTTACAGTCTATTCTTCCACTAACATCTAGTCGAATTACACACATCTTCTCGTTTTCTTTCATTTGTCTTTTGGCAACACTATTTCTGTAGGTATATGAAAATTTGCATGAAACCAATGCGACTTTTCACTGCCATTTATGCTGATTAGTTTTACTGATCTCCTATAATATTTCTTAAAAAAAGTTTTTAATTTCAGAGAAATTTATGAATAAATAAAGACATTTCTAAATAACCTATCAATCTACGTTATTAAAAAATAAATCATTAGCACAAGATTGTTATTAGATCTATGGAATACACATTTCCAGGGTCTGTTTCATCCGACCGAGGTCGTTAACTAGGTTGATATTTCGAATCGGGTTCAAATGACGAAATCTATAGCAGAGTTAATTATCTTCTCACACTGCTCATCAAAATTTGTGGAGGTACCTTGGATCAAAAGAAACCCTTTATGTGTATAGGTTACCACACCTTCACAATCTTCGGCTGGGATCAGTATCGAATCGGTTACCCTACAAAGCTTCTTTCTTTAAAATTGAAATGGTTTGAACTTTAATGTTCAAGAAACTGAAAAATTAAAAAGCGAACAAAAATGATTTCATTCTTATTTTAAAACAATTGTCACTTTTTGAAAAGTATTTAGAAAAGAATATGAGGCTATAAGATGATCTATAAATGATAAAAAACGAAATTCATTTTTCTTATGATAGTTCCCTTTAACTGCGTAATATTAAAATGCCAGACATTTTCAGTTATTACTTATAAATATTTTGCTAGTTTCTATTTTTTAGGTTAAATTTATTTTTTAATTAAATAGGGATTTAATTAACAATTTATTACTTACAGGAATAGTATAAGAAAGTTTTTTCTACCATGCGTTTTTGTTTCTCTTAAAGTTTTGATCTGCTCCAATGTTTGTTTCTTTCAAATGACTAAGTGCTCTTCTGTTCCTAATTCTGACTCTGTCGATTATTTTGATTATTTATGCCGCCTCAACAATCTGGGTTTCTCACGTGTTCAGAAGATGGTATATTCGATACCGGACCCATAGGTGGACTATTGTGATGAGAAGATTTTTACACGTTAAATGAACTGAAGAGATCAACAGCTCTTTGAGGCTGAGGCATGATGTATAGAGGAGGGAACTACCTCAAATATCGACCTCTAATACTTCATTTATAAGTTAAAATGAAGAGTTGGTTGTCGATGATCCGTCGACAGAAACAGGCACCTGGAAACATATTACAGTAATTTGACCGAATCATGAACACTTATATTTTAACTGTTGATAAAGCTGAGCTTTTAATTTGTTCATTTTGTGTCACTTCGCATAAATAAATTTGATTTGTTTTAATTTTGAAATAAATAGACTTAATCATGAAAGTGGGATGAATCTATTATTGAATGACAAATCATCAGAAAAATTCCAAACAATACATCGAATATATTGTTTATTCATATTTAGATTAATTATTTTGTTTCAGTTATTAATATATTGAGCCGGTTTAATGAAATAATTCAACTAACTAAGGATGAAATGCGCAATAGATAGCAGGATCTATAATTTCGTTTTTTAAAGAATGAATTAATTAATCGCAAATGATTCATGTAACTATCCCACTGAAAAGACCATATTTTCCATGAGGAAAAACGTTTATTTCCCTCGTAATTGAAGCATTTTTCATTATTAAAGCTATGAATATTCTACATTTATGCCTCATCAATTTAAATGTTGAGAAAGAAGCAGTTGAATGGTTATGGCTTTCGGTTAATCAATTCATGTGTTTGATATCCATTTTGGTCAAGAATAGGTCTACAATCTACATTATACTGTTATTCTTGGTTGAATAAGACTTCGGGTGCAAAAAAGTGAACTAATATATATATATATATATATATATATATATATATATATATATATATATATATATATATATATATATATATATTGCGGTTTTAGGTGGATCTTGTGGTTGGGAAACTTTTTAGCTGATTGATACGTGGTCGACAGACGTAGTAGGTTATATGGAAATAAATTACACATGTCACATGTTTGGCAGAAAAAAATGCAATTTATTACGCATTTGTGTACAAAAGGAAAAAAAAAAAAAAAAAAAAAAAAAAAAACACAATTTGTGCATATGAGAAAAAAAGAATAAGAAAAGGTGTTGCCTTAAAAGGAAGTCATTTTCAGTAAGGGGTATGGTTTATGGTTTAAATGGACAGCCTGAAACGTTGGATATCTTTGAGGCATGGAGTCAATGAGGCTATTAATCACGAGTTGGAGTATTCTGTTCCACTCTTCCAGAAGAGCACTTTCCTGTTCTTGGAGAGTTTGTGGGGGTGGTTGGTGGCCAGCAACTTGTCTTCCAAGAGCGTCCCAAACGTGCTCTTTTGAATTCATGTCTGGAGAACACACTGGCCATTCAATTCGTACGATTCATTCCTTGAAAAGAAAATCCTCCATCAGGTTAGCAGGATGTGGCCTGCAGTTATCGTCCATTAAAATGATGTCATCTTCGATGGCTGCAGCATAAGGGACTACAATAGGTCTGAGGATCTCATCCTTATATCGGCGACTAGTCAGAGGTCCATCTCGAATGATACAGAGGTCTGTACGCCCGTCAATGGAGAGGCCACCATACACCAACACACCCCCACCACCAAATCTTACACTTCCGTGCACGAACGCTGGATTGTTCCTATTACCACGGTCCCACCAGATGAAAATACGCTTATTATCAGGATGAACAGAAAAATGGGACTCATCAGAAAAAAGAGCATTGCTCCATTCATTTCTTCTCCAGTTCACATGCTCGGTTGCTCACTCCCTGTGGTCGCGACGATGCCTTGATGTTAGTTTAACACATACCATCGGTTGGCGAGCATACAGACCTACACCATGGAGCCGGTTTCGGACAATCTGAGTTGAAACCGTGGTGTCAGTAGCCGAGCAAAGGCGTTGTCGGAGAAGAGTAGCGTTCGTATTTCGGTGTCTTCGAGCCGTTAACACTAAAACGATCTTCATTGAGCGTTGTTGCCCGTCTACGACCTTACCCTGGTCTTTGGTTTGCACTTCCAGTCTCCAAAAAAACGGTTCCAGATCCTGTAAATCATACTTTCTGACACTCCAATGGCTTGCTCCACTCCGGCTTGAGTTTGCCCACCCCCATCTAACCTACCAACAACTCTCCAAGCTTCGAAATCGGTTAAATGACTTCGCTGAGACATCGTACTCATCGAAACAAAGCAGTCACTGAATACCGATCATACTTGAATTCATTGTCTTTTATTCAGTTGAAAGTCAAGTTCCATTCACTGCTGCTGAAGTGACGTTTTTGACGTCGAACTCAAAATTAGCATACTTCACAGTTTGAAAATCAGAAAAATTTTCATTTGTTATTCTCTTTTTCCTTTTTCAGCAAAAGGAAAAAAAAAAAAATCTTTTATATTTTTATTTTATGTAAAACTTACAATATCCTTTAATTGTTTTGAGCAGTGTATATACATATATATATATGTGTGTGTGTGTGTGTGTGTACAGAATATTATTTTAATGTATCCGTTGTATACTAACTATACGCGTATCCAATGCAGATTAATTATATTTATCAATTATTAATTATCTAGATATACATTCAATGTGAACAGATTTAAAATTACTGATTTTATTTACGTATAGCCAATGTAAATATAGCACTAACACAGTTACACAATATATATTAATTATCTATTTATATTCATGGCTGAATATGTTAATGCAGTAAATCGTGATGTGGCCAGTACAGATTGAAAACACACTTACTGATTTGAAAGTAAGAATAATGATAGGAATTCTGTACGAATTCCGGAGTGACCTGAGTGAAAAGCAGCCATCAAAGTAAGGTTTGAATTTAGGAATCTATAATCATAAACAGGTTAAAAAATTACTTTATAAGCAGAATTTTCTTTCACAAGTTTAATAAATGAATTTCATGAATAACATATTCTATTTTCAAAAAAGATTCAGAAGTGTTGGAAATAAACTTAAATGTTATCGAAACTTTTTTTCTTTATTCATGTATACGAAAACATAATCTGAAACCCATCCATCATAAAAATGAAATGTAGACTGCCAAAATTAATTTCCATTAATTGAAGTTATCATTCTCTAAATCATTATTTGTGATGAAAATTCTATATAAAATGCAAATTAATTAATCTTTTATTCCCTAAGAAGTTTGATTTTTCTTTATTGCTTGAAATAAATGGGATTCCAGTGGGTGAGGAGTTCCTTGAATTTCATAAAAATAATCTGCTAAGAAGTGATAAGGATGTCCTGTGTTCGTTCCGTATTACTTGGAATTAGTGTGGAATTATTCAACTATAAAGAGTGAAAATAACTTAATTTTGATTTTTTAGTTTTAGGATGCTGATGCTAAAAGTTCAATATCAGTATTTATACGATAATATTAATTATACTTAATTATAAATTGGAATAAAAATTTTAATATAATATATTTTAATACTAATATAATTTTTCACTATTGCACTCGTTTAAAATAACGCAATTTAAAATGTACCAATAAGAAGAATTTATTTTCTTTAATAGTTTGTTTTATAAATATTTATTACTATTTTTTTAGCATAATTTACATCTGTTTTCCTTCAAATATCAAAACATATTTTATGCTTAAGATCACTTTCAGGAACTGTGAAGCTTCAGATTTCATTTTCTGAGAGACTTTTTGCAAAGGTATAATGACACATTTTACATTGAAACTTATCAGGAGCGATTCTTATTAATGTGCACACATCATTCAAAACTTGACATTTATTTCCGCTGAATTACTTCCCTCTATGGTATTTTAATGTCTTATTTCTATTGACCTAATTCCTACCCTTTACATTAATTTTCCCTGCAAAAATTCACCATATGTTGCATCATTTAATTCTCAAAGAACTAAATTTCACACGAGTTGGACTTAAATTTTAATTTGATGCCCTTTAAAGAAACGGAGAAAAGAATGTAATTTCTTTTCATCTCTTAAAAAGAAGCGTGATACTCTTTTCTTTTTCAGCCTTATTTACAAAAGCTCTTGGGAATTTTCAAAACGACACATTTATAATTTCCCGTAGGAGATAAACAAGAAAACGTAAGGAAGATTGCATTTCGAAACACTCTCACCACAATCATCTCCTGAATTTGTAAACAAATATTTCTTAATAAACAAAGAACTGGAATGACGGAAGATGGCCTGCGTAATTTCACTTGATGCCGAAAGGGCTTCGAGGTCAACATTTCGGTTACCGTGGCAATTACCGTTATGTATATATATATCGGATGTCACTGTCTCAAAATGAAAGAATCTTCAGCACAGCTTTGCAAGCATAAGCCAAAATCCGAAGGATCCATCATGAATTACCTTACGGTGAGAAGTTTTCAAGCATTTCTATTTTTTTCGAATTGTAATCCATTTTTATTAAATTCTTATAAATGAATATTTTTCTAAAAATATTTTTCTTTTTAGTGCAAAGTAACTAGGAAAAATACTATTGATTTTGAAGTTAGGAAAATTTAATACAACCAATTATTCCCCTTAAGTTCCTTAAATTTATAATAAAAGCAAATTAAAATTTAATTGGAAAATGTATATACATTAACCGTAAAAGGGCCGTGGTAGCCTAGTGGTTAGGGTATTGGCCTTCCATCCGTCAGGTGGGGTTCGATTCCCAATGCCGCCAAAGACTCACCGAGTACATGCGATATACGTGCTCGTTAAATTTGTGGAATCGAAAGTCCTGTGGTCTGTCGTTAAGCAGTTACCATGAATGCAATGGTCTGAAGAAATTTACTCCCACTTCAGATCAATGCCAAAATTGAGGAAGTAGATCCCCTGGTGTTCTCATCTATCGGAGGATTTGAAGAGCAAAAGTCGTACTTTTATCTTCAAGATGATCTGATTAAACGAAAGACGCTCCCAATGAACTTAAATTCGCATAGCCAAGGCATAGAGAGCTTGTCTTGTCCAAGCGTCATTAGTAACAACAACAACAACATAACTGTAAATAGTACACGAACCTATATTTTAAAATATTTGTGAAACCGATGATATGTAAATTATCGTTTGGGCAGCTATAACGAGTGTGTTTCTCATCATGTGAATGAATCAATCTTCTCGAAATCTGAATGCATGTTATGCTTAAGACTTGTTGTTGCACATAATGATGGATCGAAGAATCCTATACATAGATAAGAGATTTTGATTCGTTATAAGTATCAAAATTATTAAGTTTTTCCCATTAAATTGACATAATTTCCAGCTGACTTTCTTGGCTTGCAAGCTTATAGTTTAGAACTAGTATTAAATTTCAAATTTGATCCCTGTTGTATTTTTTATTGTAATATTCGCAACACAGCTCTTTCTATCAGTTTATTCTTCAAATTAATCAAAATCTTCTGTTTTTACCCACAACTGATGAATATACACACATATTCTGTAAATTATCATCATCTGCGTCCTCTCCGTTATCTATCTGTTGCATTGAATATATTTGTTCTGATTTCAGATTATTCTATTTTGGGCATTTTAATCTAACATCTCATATTTCAAAAAACAAACTTCTGCTTTAAACCACTGTAAGAAATTTGAATGATTATTATTCTTTTAAACTGTGTGAAAAAGCAAAATATTCTCTGTTATTTATTTGTTTTTATAACTTTTTTTTTCTTATTATGTTGCGTATTATTCATTAAAAAGCCAAACAATCATGTGTTTGTAATAGCTCCTCTCTACCTTCGTAAATACGTCTTTGGTCGTAGCATAGTTGAGCATAAACCAGGTTCAGATGGAGGATGCTCATGTTAAGTTTGATTTAAATCTTGAAAGTCCTTATAGTGCGCATGTATCTCCAAATTCAGCTGATTTGACACCTTCCCTTCCTAACTTCAATATCATATACGTGTAGAGTAAATAATTCACTAGTATCACAAGCACAATAATTCTTAATACGAGTCCTTAGATTATGCTAGGTATCGAATTTTCTATCTTTTGTTCACGATAATGGTACTGTTCCCTCCAATTAGCTTTACTGATGCATTATTAATTATTTTCATTTTAGCCTGGAAGGCTTAACATAAAATATTTGTATGAATCAAATATTGTATCAAGATTAGCTCATGTCAATGTCGAATACAAATATCTGTTGGACAAAGTTTTTCAATTAAAGCTTTGAAATATAATTCGAGATTTATCATATACTTAAAAGTAAACATTTTTTAGGACTATTATGGTTTCATTATTCTCTGTAATATCTCTGATTTTTAAAATGACTTAAGAAACAGAATTATAAATATATCTTAAGTTAAATTTTATTTTATTTCTTAAATTCAAAGAAAATTTAAAATGATAATGTATATAATTCAAATTTAAATTGCATATCAGATTTTAAATTACAAAATTCAAATTGCATTCCAGGTTTTAAATTGCAAAAGTTAAATTGCAGGTTTAAAGAGAAATTCAACAACTAAACAAAAATCCAAACTGTTGGATAAATTAAGAAAATTTCTTATCACATGCTGTTAAACCTGCAGGATGTTAGATTTTTTTTCATAATCATTGTTGGCATAAAATTTTTTGTAATGTTTAGACAAAATGGAATATTTTAGTAAATATTCTATATGAATCAATACATTCTATGTAACTTCTGTTTGTCGTAGAATGTAAATTGTTTAAGACATTTTTTATTTAACACATTTTCATTTTAAATCCTTATGTTTATTCCGTAAAAAATGACAGCTTTTACTCAATTTTCCTTTTAAATATCAGATTTTAGGAATTTCTTATATCAATTTTCTTTATAATTATGGACTCCTTAAAACTAAAAAAAATTTGAATTAATGATGAAAATGAAATGTTTAATATGGAGGCATTTAGTTTGTATGTTAGATCAGAGAAAGTAGAAAAATTGTTTTCCAGTTTAGTAGGTATGCACAATCTGACACAAAAATACTTACTTAAATTTGTTAAAAAAGACGAGACTTAAAATTTGTCAAAAAAAATAGGGCTGGAATCATTAAACAGGATTGAAAACTAAAATCTTACTAGAAAATTACAGTCCATGGATAAGCCGAGAAGAATTAAGTGGAAAAATTAAGAAAGGGGAAAGAGCTACTGAAAAGACAGGCATGGTTCTAATGAGATCCTATTTCCGAATGCGGAATTATTTTTGCAACAAGCATCTCACAATAAGATAAATCATAGGATTTATGTAAAATCAATGCAAAATATTCGTTCAACAAAAAGAATTGTTCAGGAGTTCCAGAAACCACCTCTTCAGTAATGATCTGATATGTTATAAGTGAAAGTTCCTCTTTTATATTAAGAATGTGTTAAAAATTGACAAAAAACTGTTATTTAGAAAGAGTGTTGAGATTTTTCAAAAGATTAAAAAAGCCAAAAATGTATTTAAAAAGGACCTATTCAAATTTTAAGAAGATTCGTCACCCGCCCACAAAGCAAAGATTGATCAATAGTGGTGTAATTAAAATGATACATCCATTATTTCCCCAAAAGAATGGCCTACATGCAGTTCTGAGCTCAGCCCACTTGACTGATGCAGATGAGGACATATGAAGAATAAGGTGACAAACCTAAAACCAATGTCCACAATTAAATCGCAAAATTGATATGGAATGATATTCCCTACTCAATCATAACCTTTTCCAAAAAAAAAAAAAAAAAAAAAAAAATAGTTGATTGTGGTTAAATGCACGAGAATAAAAACCATTAGTTAAATATTAAACTGCAATTATTTTATCATTATAGTAAAACTCGTAATATAGTAATAAAATTTCTTTTGATTGTCGCTTTTATTTGTGGGCACACTGTAAATGTATTTATGTAATTTTATTAAGTTGTTTTAAGAGTTTTGATTTTGATATTAAAAACAGTGGTTATATCATTGAAATATAGTAATATTTTCATGTGTATTTTCAGGTTAAATCCATATTTTTAGTTGTGTTCATCAGCTATGCCACTGCTAAGGGATACGGCTCAATCGCCAGCGATGCTGCCGGATACCAAGGTAGCAGTTCAGGAGGACATTTGGGGGGCAGAATAGGAACATCTTCAGATCATGAAATGGTGGGAGGAGGATCTGGAGCACACAGTGCAGCACTTGGAGGTGGTGCTAGGGATCATGGAGTTGGTGCTGGTGGAGGATATGGGGGAATTGGAGGAAGTTATGGTGGAATGGGAGGTGGTGTTGCGGGAGGATATGGTGGAATTGGAGGTGGATATGGGGGTGCAGCTGGTGGGTTTGGAGGGGGAGCTGACGAATCAGTAAGTTATTATCTTTTATTATGATACAGTTTTTACAATCTTCATTAAATAATATTGGTTACTAAGAACTAATTTTTAATAAGATAATGATTTTGAATTTGATTTCATCTCTATTTTAGCATTTTTTTCCCTAATTTTTACAAATTAACAAATAATGAAATATTTCTTTAATATTGTAACTTGATTCTTATTTAAGAATCTATTGAGATTTATTTCCTTTCATTGTGATTTTGATAGATAATTGGAACAGGATAATTAGTTAATAGGATAATTATATAATTGGATAGATAATTGGAACATGATATATGTCTGATAACTGTATCGTTATCAGGTGGAAAAATCATCATTAATATAATATGAAAAATGTTTAAACAATGCAGTTCAAATGACAAAAAGTTTTACCTTTTTTAAACAAACAACAAAAGTATTATGCTTATAATAATACTCGTATGCTGAACGCAGAGAAAAACATGTTTCTTCCTTTTCTCAAAACATCCTTCTTCGTTCAAAAATAGCGACAATCAAAACATAAACTTTTAAGATGTTTT
Source organism: Latrodectus elegans (assembly GCA_030067965.1). Classification (NCBI taxonomy): domain Eukaryota; kingdom Metazoa; phylum Arthropoda; class Arachnida; order Araneae; family Theridiidae; genus Latrodectus; species Latrodectus elegans. The sequence continues at coordinate 49,083,291 of CM057810.1, forward strand.
TGTCTTAATTAGCTATCATGAAAAATATTCATAAATTATTTTTAAACTGGTCTTCTTTAACATTTAAATCAACAACATGAATCTTCTTCAGTGTTCCTATAAGCATTCAAGAATAAATAATTTTTCATTAATGTATTTTTTAGAAGAGACTAATGAAAAATTAAGTGAATTGCTAATGCTGTTCAGTCTTGTCCTTTAGCAATCTGCATATCATCAAACATTTTACATGACATATGACGTCGGACATTGGTATTTTTAAAATCTAAATTCTTAAGCCCAAGAAATTCTTAAAATAATTCTGGAATCAATGCCAAAGTGGTTGATTTCATAACATAGTATTTTTGGCTAGCACTGGGTTATTTCTGTTATAAAGAAAATTTTTAATTCTCTTTTTTTTAAATAATAAACAGCTATTTTCGAACAAAAATGTTTGCTTGTTAATTATATAAATTTTAAATTATTGTTTGTTACTTGCACATAAATATATCGTTGAAGGCAATATTTTTCTTTTAAAAAAAGAACTCTTTGCAGCCGAAGCCATTCAAATTTGATTACCAGAATACGGACGAGCGGGGTAACATAAACTTCAAGCGAGAAGAAGGTGATGCAAATGGCAACGTACGAGGTGTCTATGGGTACAGAGATGAGCAAGGATTGTACAGAGAAGTGCAGTACGTTGCCGGTCCCGATGGCTTCAAGGCAAGTGTGAAGACCAACGAACCTGGAACAGACGATAAAGAAAATCCAGCAGATGTTCAGATGCAAGTTGAGGAGTCTCCAGCAGGCCTTCAGGAAAAATGGACTGCTAAAGCTATGGCCAACAGACAAGGTAATATTGGTGTTTCTTATTCCATTGAAGTTATACTTACTTAAAAATAAGACATAATTTTTAAAATATCATTAGACAAGCAATTAACTTTTCCTATTTTTAAACTAGTAAATGGTATTTACATCACGAATAATCTTTTTCTGGCCAATGATTTTAAGTCTAGAGAGGTAAACATTTAAAATATAATAATGATTGATTAATCAAATCACGTTATGACTTAAAGTTGTCATAGGAAACTCTTAAAAAGACATAATATTAAAAATCTCTTTATAAGGATAGCATTGATGATATTACTGAGGAGGATTTCAGCCATTGTGAGAAGTTCACCTTATGAGAGATTTCTTCCCTGGCTAAAACAAAATTGAACAAATTTTCGAAAACTCTTCTCATCCACTCTCATCATTTTGCAAAAAATCCTGGAAGATCATTCCTACTTAGACTGAGATATTATCAACTGTTTTCTCGAGCTTCTTGAAAGACTAGGTCTTGCGGAACCCTTTTCTTTTCTTAGACATATTGGAGATTTTTGGATTCATGGAGATTGTTTAGCTCTCATAGACAGTTCCGAGATTAGCAACAACAAGAATAACAACATTTATGCTATTTACAAAATTATTTTTTGAAAAACATTTTTGTAATGGTTAAATAAATAGAAATAGTCTCATATATGCTATATGCTCATATATAATATTATATAAAATTTCTGTTATTTTTATTTACTAAAGCAGAATAGTTGAGATATTCCAAAACCTGTATGCAAAATTCAGAATAAATGTTAGGAATTACAGACACATATAATCAGATCACAATATATAATAATAGAAACACTAATAAATGGCACGTAATAAAAGTATTTCTGCGGAGAAAATCCTTACCTAAGATTACTAATATTTATAACTACAGAATCAGAATCAGCAAAATGATGCATTAATATATTTGGAAGAAATTCAAAATAAATTAAGCAATAAAATAGTTTAATTTTTCTTTTTCCAAACATTGGTAAAATTTAGTTTATAATCAACGACAACCTTTTTCTTACCTTTGCATCAACTACCTTAAACTTTCATTCTGTTGTAGATATGAAAAAACAAAAAGAAAATCATAACAATGATATTCATTATTGTATAGCATTTAAAAGCAGACGAATGAAAATTATAAAATAAAATGGAATTAAAAATATTTTATATTCTAGTTCCAATAAAAACATGCTGATTTCACTTGGTTGTAATATAATCTTCGCGTGATCAGCAAAAGGCGATAAGGCACAGAATTAGATTGTCAATATACATTTTTTCACAAATAAATATAGCAACTCATCGTATAATAAATTAGTTGGGAAAATTAGTTGGATAGCATCTTAGGTCTCTGAGTTATCTCAGATATTTTTTAACTAATTATCAAGTTACGTTCTACATGAGAAGCTCTACTGGTATGAATGACCCTACTATATATACTAAAATATATTATATATATATACAAGGTAATAAAGCACTTTAATACAAACTTTGTACAGTATGTGGCTGAGCACCATCTTGCTTCCAATGTCGTTAAACTTCATCTTAGTTGATTCTTAGAATGTATTCATTTTTTCAGCATACAATGAAGATTTAATTTTTATCCAAGTAATATGAATACATTGTGGCAAGACTTTTAAAATTTTATAGTTAAAGATAACAAGTTATTTCTGTAGAGGCTGACAATTTATCGATAATCATAAACTGGAATAAATTTATACATCTTTAATTATATATAGCATGCTATGAAGGAAAATAATATTTGAAAATTCAAAGTTGATTTATGAGTGAGTAGAACGTTATTGTTTTTCCACATATTTGGTATAAGAAGTTAGTTTTCACATAACTGTTTTTATTTAAATTTTATGCGTAATTTCAAAAAGTAATTAAATCGGCCGTAACTTTAATATTTTCAATTCTATTTATTTTCAAGAATGAAATCAGGAGCATTTAAAAATCAATTTATTGTAAAAAGCTTTTTTAGGACGTGGCGTTTTTTTATTATCTCAAATAATTTTCGGAAACTGTTAAAATTTATTTACTGTTAATTAAAAAAATTGTGAATGAATAAATTTTACACAAGAAAATAATTTTATTACTCTTGCTAATACATATTTGTTTATTCTTATCTGTTTATTAATTAATATTCTAATATGGAAAAATTGAGAAAAAGAAATTCTACTTTTGCAGGCGGATCAGGTGCAGCCGGACGCTTGGGAGGATCTGCAGCGGGCCGAGCTTACGGAGGCTCAGGAGTAGGAACTCATGGTGGATTTTCTGGAGCAGGAGGCTTAGGAGGAGGAACTCATGGTGGATTTTCTGGAGCAGGAGGCTTAGGAGGAGGAACTCATGGTGGATTTTCTGGAGCAGGAGGCTTAGGAGGAGGATCTGCATCTCATGGAGCTGGAGGAATCGCAAACTCTGCTGGAAGAGTTGGTGGTGGTGTCTACGCAGCCGGAGTTGGTAGAGCAGCAGGAGGCTATGGAGCGGGTATAGGAAAAGGTACTCCATTAGATGCTACAATGGGTGTATCTGGTGGATTAAGTGGTGCTGGAAGAAGTGGGTCTGTGAGTGCAGGACAACCATCTGCCATAGGACAAGGTGTAAAGAGTGGAAAAAGTGGATATTAGACAGTTATGGAAATTATTATTGATATTTTTTAACTTACTATGCAATACGTTTCAAATAAGATATTATTTTTACTTACTATTATGAAATATTATTTGAAACGATCTTTACTTTCCTGATTTATTAAGTTTCAGTTAGCATTTATTTTTGTAGAAATATATGCTAAAATAAGTGGACTTTATAATACAGTTTTTTTAAAAATTTAATTTTGTAAGTATTTCCATTATTTTTTAAATGTTTGGGCTACATTTTTAGTCGAGATTTATAAACGCACAATTCGTATATATTTTTTTAGCTTTGTATGCAAAACTAGAATAAAATAATTTATAATACTTTTTTAATTTTATCTATGTGTGAGCTTGATTAAAAATCAAAAATACTTCTTTTTCGCTTAGATGCAAGGCTGTTTTTCTTTTAAAAAAATTTAGGCATTAAGTTTGCATATTTCAGATGCCAACTTACTGTGTGATTTCATATTATCTATCAGAGAAGTTTCGTTGTTTATTTTTCTGTTTAATTGTATGATGTGATTTCCTATTCTTATTGGTTTTATATATTTTTGAATGTTATGTGGCTGGCAATGCGAGTTTGATCTCTCCTTTGTAATTGTCCTGTTTATAAATAAAGAAGCATGATGCAGCGAATTCAATATTTTATTTCAATTAACCCGCTTACTATAAAACTAGAAAAAAAAAGTAAAAACATAATTAAAAATTTTTTTATAAAAACTAGAAGACTTTTTTCTTTTATTTAAATGTCAAATCAAAATTATTCAATTAAATTAAAACCACCTCTTTCGTTTTTTTAGTGTAAAAACATGAAACATTTGGTTTTAAGCAATGATATCCCTAGTGTTTCAATCATTAGACGCATGTCACCTCTGGAGCGTCATTCCAAACAGTAAAGAATCTTCATAAAAGATCTTAATATTTCCTTTACAATTAGTATAAGATCGCTAATTTTATATAGAGTATTACTTCCTCAGCTTTAGTTGTTTCAGAGTGTATGAAATCTTCAGATAAAAGTGCTAAAATTACTAATAATTTATTGAGACATTTTCATTTTCAGCAAATGACATCATATATTTTATTTATAACATTGTAAATCATAATTTTTTCACTTTTCCAATTCCAAAATACAAGAATCTATGTAAAAAAGCGTTAAAATTGTTCTTAACTTTTTAAAATAATGTTAGATTTTGACATGTAATATCATTAGAATTAGTGCTATCCAATATGTACTGCTCGTTCAGTTTTTGTCACTATAAAGTACAAGAAGCCTTTAGAAAAAAAACACACACACACAAATTACTCTTTAATATTTCTCTACTTCTGTTAGTGTATCATTCGTGCTAATATCAATTGTTAAGTTATTTATTGAATCTTTTCCTTGAAAAAGTACAAGAAATCTTAAAAAGAGTTATATGTATTTATTGTTAATCCATTATACAGACCATATTACTCTTTAGCTTTATTTCTAAGAGTATTAGAGCGCTTGTAAATAATGCAATTGATAAAGAATATGTTAATATAAAATTTAATATGAAATACAAATAAAATAATTTATCATGAATTTATAATATATAATAATGAGGAAAAAAAATTATTTAAATTATTTTAACAACGAAATTCCTAAAAAATAACTATATCAACTACTGTAAAATTATAATTGCTAGGACGATGGATTTAAGCTTTTGTTTGTTCTTAGATTAAACTAATGTGAAATGCATTACAATTTAATATATTTTGAATTAAAACATTTGTTATTGTTAAAGAACACTTATTAAAATCAGGAAAATATAACCAAAGAAAACCTCCATTTCTTATTCTTAAGAATAATGCTGAAGTTACCTGAAAGAAGTAATAATAACAAAGAAGTAATTGTTCGATTGCAACATTAAACCACTGAAATTTACCCAATGGAAGCATTGCAAGTGAAATTGGATATAGCTATTTCTTATCAGAGTTAAGAGATATCTGTAAGGCTTAAGTTCTACTTGACATTTTTAATATGGAAAAATAAGCTTTGAAATATAGAAAATGGATTAATAGAATATTAACCAGTTTTTAAAAGTAAGAATAGAAAACAGCTTAAAAAATAAATACAATATTAATTGAAATATCATACGCAAGTTAAAAGTAATGTAAAGGATTCACAAAAATTGAGTACACTATTTCCTGCCTGTGATCACAGAGATCAATTGGATATCTTCGCCTCACAACTGAATTTCATAATAAAGATCAGAGAAAATAGTTATAAATTAAAAACTTCAAAGTATACCAAATTAATTAGGTAGTAATCTGATCTGCTAAGGCAAAAATAAAAAAAATTAAAGTACTTCTTAGAAGAATGAAATTGGAAACGGATTCAGATATCAGAGAAAAATATACTAATTCAAGTCAAATTACATATTTGAAGTAATTTGTATTCCAATAATAACAAATACTTCGGAATCCAATAAAAAATAGCTACAGAAAACTTATTTACTGAAACGCAATTTCAAGCTTAAAAAAATTCTTCTCAATTTGTTTAAAATGTAAAAACAGAGTAATCTTTATAAAACAGTATTTCTAAATGATGAACCTGATCAAAATATACAGCAAAGATAAATTACTCAGAAATAAAGTTAACAATGATATATACTATTTGTTTACAGTATATTATATATTTTAACCCTATTTATTCTTATTCTCATCAAAATCTAATTTTTTTGATGACACATATCCTTATACTGAATTGTAAAAAATTATTTATTAGAACAAAACTTCATTCTTTAAGCATCAAAAATATCAACTAACATTGTCTATCTCATTGTATTTATGAATCTAAATTTATTTATTAGTATAGTTTCTTTGTTTTAATATTATACTTATTTTTTGAATTGTGATGTAGTGATCTACGATGATAGCTTATTACAGACTTCCTCATAGCTCGAACGTTATACCTAAATTTTTTTCAATCAATACTTATGTGGTGGAACCTATCCTGTTTACCAAATGGTATATTTTAAGGTTTTCTAAAACCACAATTTGAACTTGTTCAGCAGTGGGTGAAATGAAACAGGATGTTTCAATCCGAAAAGTGTAATACTATCATTAAGCAACAAGAAGCCCATTTCTAATACATCACAAATATAAATGTTAAGGTCTTTAGTAAAAAAAGTAGTTGAAAGCATTTTCGCTTAAATGTATTTGGAATCGTGTAATATCATAATTTCACAGAAAATAGTGATGATTTCATTAAAGAGGGAAATATTCATTCACGTTTTCACATATAAACTGAATTTAAAAGGTATTAATCGTATAAATGAACTGCCTCAAATTGGCAAATGCGTCTTGGAAACTGTATAAGCTGGAATGCAAAAGTTAACGAACAACATGTTTTTCAAAACTCATTATTAGAAATGACACCACCAATAGAATTTATATGAATGATAAAAAAAAGTTAAGTAAATTTATATGAAACGCTAGCTATCACTTTTTTTTGACAGAAAAAAACAGGGATATATGAGTGAGAGAAGAAAATGCAAACATTAGACTTTCGTAATTACGCTTGTAATTGTTGATTTTAAAATTTTGTTATCAGTTTCATTGACAATAGTCAGTCGGATTTAGAGAAACCATTGGCTTAATTCGTTAAGGTGGCGGCCGGCCGGATGGATAGAAATAGGGATGTCACGGGTTGATAAAGCAACAGAAATAAAGTTGAAATTGGCGCTAATGTGTCTGACAGAGTGTTTCACTGTCTCTAGAATCAATATGAAACTATAAAGCTTCTATGTTCTGAAAACATGTTCGAGGCCAACTACCAGCTACATTAGAGCTTCAGATACTCGTTTTATAGCTCTTTCGGACCGAAGGAGAAAAAGAATTTCTATGCCTCAATTTGTTGTTGACTACTCTGTAGCATCAGGGAGAAGAATATAGGCTTACAATCCAAAGGCATCTTCACCATGCAAATCTCTATCCAAGGTATCAACTGTGTATGTCTCCATCATGGGATGATAGAGCAGGGCCACTTTTCTCGGGCAAGAGATCATGTTTCCTTGACCAGACAGTGATAGGCTTCTGTACTTTCTACAGACGAATCCAGTTTCACAGGTGAGAGCGATTCAGGACGTGAGCTGATCTGGAGGGAACAAAGCAGCAGATACCATGAATTCAACACTGTGGTAAGGGAATGTTACCCTGGGGGTAGAATAAAAGTTGGGGCAGGGGTCTTATTTGGGGATCACTCTGACCTGCATGTGTTCCAGAGAGAAACTGTGATTGATATTAAATATTAGGAAAAGATCTTTGAACCATCTGTCCGCACACATGCCGGTGCAATTGATAATAATTTCATTCTAATGGACGATAACTTGCAACCTCGTCGAGCTGTAGTTTTTGAGAGTCTTCTTTTGGAGCGAATAGAATGGCCAACTCCAAGTCCCGACCTTAAACCCATAGATCTGTAGAAGATAGGATACTATTAAGATTCCTCCTTCTAGAGCTGTAAGAGAGCTGGAAAGCATTAATCCGTGTCTGGTCTTCGCTTCCCATTTCGGTTATTGACAACTTAATTGACAACATGAGAAGTCATGTCACTAATCCCTTCAAGAAAAGCATGTGCCTATCCCTTAATAAAAATCCTTTTTTGTTATGTTTCTATGACATTTCACTGTATAAAGCTATGACTATTCTTTTTACCAAGATAGAACTTTTCCTGCAAGATTGCATCTTTTAATTATCAATCATGTATGCGTTTTTCACATGTAAATTTTTATATTGCAATCAATACATACCTGATTTTTGCACATGCCAACAAAATTTTAAGTTTCTAAATTCTTTCATTTGCAAATTAGGTGTGCAAAAAAAAAAAAAAAAAAAAAAAACTTGTTGTTCCTTAACTTTTTTAGGCCAGTGTAAAATACTCCATTGGATTTTTAGTTAACTTTATTAACTTTAGAAAAGTAAAGTTAGAAATAATAGATTATTAAGTTAATTTATTATTACAGATATTACAGATGAATATTTTGACAGTAAATTAACTTTTAATTAAGATAGATTCTTTGTTCAAAGAAATTTATTTATTATTATGAATACAATCATTTGAATAACATTTTTATGAACTATGCAATTTTCTGTTGGTTTGACATACAAATCCTTATATATTATGATATAAATAATTAACTCTCCCTTTACTTTTAATTTATTTGAAAATTTAATTTTTATCAATTAGCTATTGGTATAATTAGCTATAGCTGATATTATTTGCTGACTCAAAAAACACGATACTGTAAATAGGTTGTGAGAAATATATTTTCTAAAGAAGAATGACAAATTATCTAATATTTTTGCAGCCACAAAAACATTTTATGAAGCATTATACATATGTATATATGTAAGAATTACTTGTCCTGTGAGTGTGATTTGAGAGTTAAAGTAAATACATTCAACGTTTTTACAGGCATGCAATAACTCAAAAGCAATTTCCACGCTGTGGAAATTCAGCAGATAAACTATACGTTTTTCAATTAAAAGATATTTCTTTTAGCAGAAATATATAGATTTTTATTGTGATTATTTTTGCCAAGATATTAAGTGATAGATTGAGACATCAAAGACAAACTGCTAAGTACTTAATCATCTATATTAATGCAAATTATAAAAGCGGCAGATAGAAATTAAAAATACCAAACTGTTCCAGTGAATCATAGAGAAATTAAAGGCAATAAAAGAAAATATATATTATTTTGTTATTGCATCTATTAGGACAGAAATGTAATTTAATGAAGAATATTTTATTAATATATATTGAAATTATTTATAATTCTTTTCAAGAAAAGCTCCGCAGAATATTGATTGCATTTAAAATAAGATGATAATTGGGAAATTAAAACGTTTTACGTTTTACAAAACTAGTCTTTGAATAAGAATATTATAAACTAGTCTTTGAATAAGAATGTTATAAACTAGTCTTTGAATAAGAATGTTATAAACTAGTCTTTGAATAAGAATGTTATAAACTAGTCTTTGAATAAGAATGTTATAAACTAGTCTTTGAAAAAGAATGTTATAAACTAGTCTTTGAAAAAGAATGTTATAAACTAGTCTTTGAAAAAGAATGTTATAAACTAGTCTTTGAATAAGAATGTTATAAACTAGTCTTTGAATAAGAATGTTATAAACTAGTCTTTGAATAAGAATGTTATAAACTAGTCTTTGAATAAGAATGTTATAAACTAGTCTTTGAATAAGAATGTTATAAACTAGTCTTTGAATAAGAATGTTATAAACTAGTCTTTGAATAAGAATGTTATAAACTAGTCTTTGAAAAATAATGTTTTATTAACGTATAAAAATGTGTTTTATCAACGTATTAGTAAATTTTGCTTAGTGTTTATGAAATAATCTCTCCTATCATTTTAAATGTTACATAACTAAAATAGTTGCATTTTTTATAGAAATAATAGCTTATGTATATTTTTTTTGGAGTAAACAGTTATTAAATTTTGCTTATAGAGTTTGTATAGAATTCTGAAACATCTGTTTTCGTTTTACATGATGAAGAATTTTTTTCACTTTTGATGTATTTATAAAATTATGCTTACACATGTACCCACCTAACATTAAAATCATTATGGATTGAATAAAAACGTTTTACGCCTAAAAATTTACATTTTGAACCAAAACTCCAAAATTTTCATTCTGAAAATAATATTTTTTAGGAACCTTTGGAAGAATAACGTGACACATTAACTGACACAAGTTTAAAATCGCGTAAAATTTAATGCTTGAATTAATAATAAAATAAAACTGTGTTTATACTTTCATAAGAAGATCAATATATATATACTGCAGAGTTATTAACATTTAACTACCATGAGGTTATATAACTTTAAGATTTCTTCTTTACGAATTTGTCTATTTCACTTGAAAAAATAAATAATTCCTTTGTCTATTAAGTCACTGTACATCTTTCTTTGAATAAAAGTCACTCTAATGTACTAAGAAATGAAAACCCAAACATTTGAAAATATATTTTCTTTCATCATTACAATTTGAAATAATTTTTATAATATTATAAATATACTTTTATACTTCTCCCTTTATAATTAGTAAATTTTAGGCTTTAAAAATGCTTTAAAAACTTTTTTCTTTTATTCTAAGTCCGATATTGCTCTAGGACTATCGATCATATTATGTCTTGTTATCTGAAAATAAATCCAAAAAAGAGGAAATTCTTCGCAGCTGGGGTTAATCATTGTCTGTCTGTATATAAAATCGCCACGTGCCTGTCTTCCTAAGCAAAGCAAGAAGAACCTTGTTCTTACATTGTAAGACTTTCTCATCTTTTCTCAGTATCAATGCCCTTATACTGGAATTTCTTGATATCCTGAAATGTAGTCTCGAAAATTTATTATTTCTTAAGGAAAGATAAAACACGATCAACTTTGCAAATATATCGATTTTCACATTGCTAGTAAATCCAGTTTAAAAAAAAATAAATATGAAGTTTAAGTTTTTTGTTAAAAAACTTAAATAAGAAATTAAACATTGAATTTTTTAGATGTTCTTCAAAATTTTTTTACTATTTAATTGAGCTCTGAATTTTAATTTCCAAAATCTTTTAAATGATTCTCACTTATTTAAAATGAAATATACTTTATTTTTCATTTAAGAAATTATTTTATTACTTTCAGAAAAACAGATTTAATTAAAAAAATAAGAAACAAAAGTATTGAACATTATGAGAACAATATTTAAAAAGTATTATATTGAAAAAAAAAAAAACACACACACACACACACACACACACACACACACACACACACACACACACACACACACACACACACACACACACACACACACACACACACACACACACACACACACACACACACACACACACACACACACACACACACACACACACACACACACACACACACACACACACACACACACACACACACACACACACACACACACACACACACACACACACACACACACACACACACACACACACACACACACACACACACACACACACACACACACACACACACACACACACACACACACACACACACACACACACACACACACACACACACACACACACACACACACACACACACACACACACACACACACACACACACACACACACACACACACACACACACACACACACACACACACACACACACACACACACACACACACACACACACACACACACACACACACACACACACACACACACACACACACACACACACACACACACACACACACACACACACACACACACACACACACACACACACACACACACACACACACACACACACACACACACATTCAGTAAACTTTATGTTAAATCTATATTTTCAAAGAGATTTCTTTTGTGAACTCTCCATGTTGAAAATTTAGAAAATATTTATGGAACTTTGGAAAATAGTTAATAAATGTAGGAATTATGTTTTTGGCTGTTGGTTGAAATTTTAATTAATAATATCTTATTCTAATCTCAAAACACACACAATATGGATATAAAGTATTGAATTCCATTCTCTCTAAGTGACAAATGCTCAAATATGATAATGGAAGTTTTATATCTATATTTAACAAAATATATAGATATAAAACTTGCATTGTCACATTCGAGCAAAAATTAAGCATGTATACTAATTATAAATAGAAATGTTAAGCATCTAATATTTACAAGTATATCATTGTGGTCAAATATTTTTAATTAAAAGTATTTAGAGAGATTATAATACATATATATAGGATTAAAAATACATAATCCCAAATATTATATATATATATCTCAACGTGTGAAATACACTATATGAGTTATAAGATAATAATAATATGTTCGAATTACATCAAAAACAGTTGACAAAAAGATAGTTAGATATATTATTGTATTTCTCTTATTGTGAAATTATAATTTAAAAATTTCTTTAATTGTTTGAATAATCTTATTTACTAAATAAATAGTACTTAAGTATCATTAATTTAACCAAATAAATAATTTATGATCAAATGTATGTGTGTGTGATCTATCATACCACAATATTTAAGAAAAAATAAAATCTTAACCACTTAAAAATAATCTAAATAGTTTTTATCAATAAAAATTAACAGTTTTTTCTTGTTAAATGTACAGTTTTATTCAGTAAAAATTAACAAATAATTTTTGCTTAATTTCACAATTTTTTTCTGTAAAAAAGAGCAGTTTTAACTGATGCATCAATTTCCAGTAAAAAAAAAAAAAAAAAAAAAAAAAAAAAAAAATTGAGGAATGTTTTCTTACAGTTTGTATATTACTTCTAATTAATTTATTATTTTATAAGATAAGCATACAATAATATGATCTAATTACTAATCTCCACCAAATAATATATTTTTTTTATGGATTTTTAAAAGAAAAATATATAAACGTTAGAAAAATTGTGTCACTTTTAGGATCGTAGAAAATTCAAATCTTTAATCATAATAAATATATGTAATTGTTTTTACAAGTATAATTTTTATTCAATTTCTCCAGGAAAATAAAAAACTAATATTCCTGTACCAATCATAAAAAGTAATGTTTTAGTTATGGTAATAGAAGCATTTTCTCTTAAGACTCGCATTAGGTCCTTTACCTGGATGCCACGTAATCATAATTCGGTTTCAATTACGATAATTTGTCATAAACGGATACTGTCTTTTTCATCGTAAAAAATTATTTATCTTGTTTTTCTCAGAAAAGTGAAATCGAGTCCAGTGCATTGGCATTTACGGTTTGATGAAATAATCTGTCAAATGCAACGAAATTTATGGTTTGATTAATCAGTTTTGATTACACAATGGGATTTTATGTTATTAAAAGATACATTTTTTCTCCGCAGTCAAAAAGATATCAGTACAAATTTCATGTAAAGAATTTATACACACAATACTAATTTACATATTAAAATTGATTATCATTATATTTCAGGTATGAGAATCATTTTGATATTAACTATAGAATAGTCCAAGAGTTGCACAATCATTGCATAGACTTGAATGAAAAATTTTCAAAGATTACCGCATGAATTCCTGTATCACAAAGAAGAAAAATCATAAAAATACCTAATATCAAATAAGGACCAATTGGCATGCTGAAAGCAGAAATGCACACACAATTCCATGTTCTCATCGATAGCATGAATGCAAATTTCCTTTTTGAAGAGTACAAAAAGTAACACTAGAAAACTGCATGCTCTGACAGAGAGAATTTGATCAACTTTATTAGTGATAATTTATACATTATTTTTTTTTACTATAACAGACAATTTAGCGGTTCAGTTTTGTCACGTATAGTGGACGTTCTAACAGTTAAAGGCTATAGTAAGCTTTTCCAAATCTACTGTGAGTTCCTTGCTTGATGAATTTTTATTAATAGAGTAATATTTCCATACTGCTAGGGAGGAAACCTGTAAAACTCTCAAACATCTACACTGAAAGAGTTTGCATGTTGGAGCACTCTTGCTGTTTAAACCTATTTTGAAGACGGAAATCTTACTTCTAGAGTCTATGTTTCACACATGAATTATTCAGTTTAATATTTTTAAATTCCCAACATAACTTCATATAGAAGTAATAATTAATACGGATGGAGTTTTTTATTCGGCAAAACAATTTTTCGTTTATTGTGTTCCTGATGTGGAAATGAAATAGTTTTAAACATTTGATTTGACCTCACATATTTTAACCTTAACAGTGAGTTAAGCAATAAATCTGACACACACACACACACACACACACACACACACACACACACACACACACACACACACACACACACACACACACACACACACACACACACACACACACACACACACACACACACACACACACACACACACACACACACACACACACACACACACACACACACACACAACACACACACACACACACACACACACACACACACACACACACACACACACAAACACACACACACACACACACACACACACACACACACACACACACACACACACACACACACACACACACACCTCTCTCTCTCTCTCTCTCTCTCTCTCTCTCTCTCTCTCTCTCTCTCTTTCTTTTACATTATTTTTTTACTAAAATTTCTTAAAATAAGTCTTTAAGCTATGGAAAAAAAGCTACCATAAATTTAACCTTTCAATGAAAACAAAAGTAAATATTTTTGACAAATAAAAGCATTTGTAAGTTTTTATTTGTTTGGGAACTTCATGATGAATCTAAATCGATATTTTAATTTTAGTTACAAATTACTTGAAACATTTAAATTATTTTTTCAAAAATATATTTTAATAACTAAAACGTTATTCAATTTGATTTATTAATTATTATAGGAAAGTAAGAGATCTCCACTTAGTAATTTAAAATTTTTTTCCTTATCAATGCCAATTTGGATCCCCCATTTCGAACTGCTTAAGAAGCGAGATAGAATGGAAAAAAAAAATTCTATCATTTTAGCTAGATGACTTTTTCGGTTCTTTTATTAAACATGATTGGAGCCGCCACCATAATATAGTTGGATTTCTTTTAATACAGGATATTTGAGTGGACGTCTACATAGATTTTAGTTTGTTTTTAATTTCAGTTAAAAAAATAAGTTAAACTTCACCATATTCCGTATACATTTAAGATACTAATTATATTGAAAATTGTTTTGATGACTTTAAATTTTTTATTTTTGTCGATTCGAAATTATTAACTAATTATATAAGAATAATGAAGTTTATCCTTTCGATATGAATAGAAAATATTATTTAACACATATTTTGTGCAATCATTCCGAAAGCAACGTGAATAGTCTAAATAATAATAGCGTTAGGCTTTTCATCCATTAGTTAGTGGATTTGGCTTTCCTTTCGCATATAGATTATTGTATCGGATGACCTAATCATGAAAGTTGTTGTAAGGCACTTAAAAAAAATCGGTTTTTTTATTGTATGTCTGAGAGGACTTTTCTTAAATACTGAGAAATATTCACGTGTCTCAAGAAAGCAAACCAAGGAAACTCCCTATCATCCACCCCGGCAAAATGAGAAATATGAAAGCAGGTGCAAGACAGTCATTTTACAGTAGCTGAAATGGAAATCGGAGCATTTTAATCTGATGAGAGCAGTAAGTCACTCTGCCGTAGATATTTTTTGACACCGCGTAGCGTCGCTAAGTCTTTCTTCAATGAATTTTATTATTCTTTACTTAAATAACTCCATAAGGGAATTTCTCATAGATACTGCACCATAGATCACATTTTTCTAGAAACCAGAAATATTTCTGACAGATGATCCTGCAGAAGCTAAACATCCATTTATCGTTGCTCAACAATGAGTAGATTGAGCAAAGGATCTTAGTCTCTGAATGAGCTGTTTGACCACAACGGCAAAATAGTAGTATGAAGCATGTTATTTTGGCACTGCTAATGTTTTTGCAAATATAAGGCATTTTAATGCTCAGCGCTTCTCTAAGATGCTTTTCATACATAGTAAACTGTATTGAGTATCGTAAGGGAAGAAACAGGAAAATTTTTTCCAAGCAATTTTCCAAGAGAAGCTGATTCAAGAAACACAACACTCATCTAAAATTTCTCAGAAATTTCATTTGAACTTGCCGAATTTTGAAAACAAAAATAATTCTCGTATATAATTGCATCAATCAATCAATGAATTAAGGGTATCTCTAGCTTTCCTATCTTTCTTTTTTTGTTGATACTAAATGTTTTATTACCCCTGAACTTAATAAAAATTTGACTTTTTTCCAACTAAAAAATATTGTATAAAATACTACCTAAAGTATAGTGGAGTTTTATAATTAAAATTTTAGTTTAGTAAAATGACCATAAAAAACAAACTTTAATGATTTTTAAACGTTTATGGCTCTTATAGGTGATATGATGTTTCATTTTTCCTCCAGAATACTTAAGAAATAGGTATTAACAAAGAAAAACAAAGTTTTGTTTTTAATATTGTTAAACTGAAAAAAATATGAAGACATTGTCAAATTACTTCTGAAATTCGTTACAGTATATGGTTACTATGGCATCAACCATTTTTGTAAGTAAATTAAATGACTGCAACTTTAACATGTCAAGAAGAATGCTATAGATATATCTCACAGTGGGTTATATTTTTAAAATCCATTATACTTTTTATTTTATTACCATAAAAACAGTAGCTATGAATGAGTGTCCCATACTCAGAGGATTGAGGTTTAGTTATTAAGGTAGTTAACATTCATCATAAATGATAAAAAAGGGGATGCCAAGAAGAAAATATTATTGATATTCAAATGATTATTCTAATCTACATTCCTCTCACCTAATGTATTGATCAATCAATGAACATAACACATCCAACTATTTTTCATCTTGGAAATAATTAAAGTTTTCCTTAAACTGATGTCCTCATGTCTCGTTTTGCTTAAAAATACTGTATACAGTTCCATTTTTCACAGATGGACATCTTTCGAAACTTTTTTGCTGGTAATAAAATATCACAGTACCAAATTTACATTTGTCTTAGTGGCTTTCATTTCTTAATTATTGGAAAGGGAAGTATAATTTTAATTATAAGTTTTGTACTGAGACAAAACAATTATTACATGTTTAGAATAAAAAACTAAACCTTTAACAACAAAAAAACTTTATTGTCCATCATGAAAAATTTTATTCGAGAAGAACCGTTCCATTTCTATTATATTAATCATGAAATTTGCTCTTGTGATTATATACTTCACGTTTAGTAATTAGCCTGATTTCATGAAAAACGCGATTTCGATCTTAGAAATTTGGTTTTCAGATTCTTCGATGAAATCCATGATAAGAAAAATTAATTCATGAAACTCTCTAATCCACCATAAAATTATTTTAATTGCAACGCATTTTATGAGAATAAACTGAATGGTGGAAAACGTATGCATGAATAAACCTATTATGCATTCGTTTGTTTGATATCAAAACGAAAAGCAAATTATAGTTTTATTTCAACCACACAAAAGATATTTGAGAGAAATCAAGTTTACATAATTCCACTTAAATTATTTTTCTCTTCAGAATTTAACGAAACTCAAAAAAGGGAGAAAAACTGGAAATGAGGGCGCATTTTTTCGCGCCAAGTGAGATTTCTAAGCGTAGAATAATCACGCAATAATGCTCGTCTTTGTGATGATATAGTTTATGTCCATTGTAATGACACACTCTAGCCGCCTTTTGTCATAAATTTGCTTTAGTATAAGGGAAAATATTCATAAAAAAATACGTTTCTTAAAAGTTTATCAAACTTTGGCTTCCTCTTTTTTGAATGACGAAACGTAAAGAAAAGTGAAAAGTGTTGTTTTGGGTGTTTTGAAACTCAGTTTTTTTCATACTCTTGCCATCAAATTAATGCCTACAAAGAACAAAAGATTTGAGTAAACACTATTAAACCAAAAATAAAATTTTAAAAATTCATTAATATAGATTTTTTTCTGATATCATATATTTTTTCTGATCATAAATTGATTATTTTCTTTAAATATATGTTTGTGATATAAGTATGATATATTTAGTGACACTGGTGTCAATTGTAAGCACACTTTTTTTTAAGAAAGAAGTATTTTTTTTTTTTTAAAAAAAGACAAGCATTGATATTTATATATGTATATAAGTATTTCTTGATATATGTTTAAATTTTAATTGTTAATATTTAGTACCGAATATCATTGAAATTCTCTATCATAAGCGATGTCATATATTTTTAAATAAAATCATTGTAACTTTTATAGCATAGAAATATAATCATTAGACAGAAAAAAAAGAAAATTAGCTTAGAAAGTAAATATTACTTAAGAAGTTCAAGAGAAATATTTCAATGAAAATCGCTCGTATTTTTTGCAGCTAATAATTAAAGGAATAATAATTGCAAAGCTAATATAAAAAATGCTATTAAAAGCTAAGCACACTTTCATAAGATCGTGTTGCTTTCCAACAGCACAACCAACCAGTTTATACTGTGTTTACTTGTGAGCGATTACAGTTTTCCATGAAGGGCGATGAGGAAATTTGTAAAAAGAATATTATCCTTTTTATTATCATATTCCGAAATTAAAACATTGTGAAACAAAGCGATTTTTACTCAGTTATACATAACATTTTAAATAATACTCATGTGATTTTTCATTAAATTCATAAATTCATTTGTGATCCCATTGACAGGTGGTTAGGACATATTACTATCAATGAGAATACAAAAACAAATAAAGAAAAATAAGTTGAAATTTTTTATTTTGTAACAATGAAACATTTTTGTTCCATTTCTGTACAATGCCGGATTTAAATATTGTTTTCTTTCAAAAAAAAAAAAAATATCCCGCTAGATACAGTTAGATTAGCTGCTTGGGAATTTTCTAGATATCCTCTCTTGCATAATAGGGGCTCACTTTTCGTAAAATAATGTTATCGTAAATAGTCCAATATTTACGAAAAGTACTCCTTAAAAGCGATTTAAATGGAGAATATTAAAAAGCTTCACAAGAGCCTTAGGTTGTTGACTGTCCACTAAGGGATGTTAAAATGAAATATCTTTTCAGGTATGATCCCAGCCATTGGGGGAACCAACGGGAGAAGTGGTTTGTCCTTCTACGTGCACACCTGTTGGGATGTGAGCTTAGAAGTTTTAGGGGCTTTTACCCTTGGAACGTAGTCTTTTAGCAGATAGGAGAATACCACCTCTTATCTGTTAAAAGACTTCCACAATAAGAAAATACAGAGTGGTGTTTAAAAGTGATTCAATTCAGTAGCTTTCATCTATTAACAACAATAGAATTAATGGCTTTCAATATATGGTGTCACTGAGATAAATCTGCCTGTTAAGCTGATACATGTTACACAAAAGGGGAATAAGCAATTACGTATCAGAAATCAGTTATTAGAAACGAAACGTCTCCTTATCAGGGCATTATCACTGAGATCACAAAATTAGAAAGTAGGTCATTTTTACCTTAGTTTCAGTGATTAAATGAAACTTATCTGTCTAAATAAAAATAGCTGATTCAATATTATTCACCTGATTGGAATTCAACTCAACTGTTAAAATGTGTTTTTATTAGTCAAGAAAGATAATCATGTTTTTTTCATAATATTATCCTGTATATCACGGTTTTTTTTTCTTTTTGCAATATTATGTTTTCAAACGTCTTGCAAAATTGAGATTAATGGCAGATTTTTTAACAATGTAATAGTACTTGTAATTTCATGTTAAAAAATTAAGATTCACAATTCAAATTCAAATTAAGAGAAGTCTCGAATTTCTGGGGGAAAAAAAGTGTTTACAATGTAAAATAGATTAGATACAGCCGAATAGGTATCTTAATAGCCAAATACAGTTTTAGCAAAAGATTTGGACAACCGCCGCATTTTATCTTGCAAAAAAGACTTCATAGATAAATAATGGGTTGTATAAACGTATTGCAAGAGAGAAATTTTTTGAACGTGAAGTTTGTGGAAACGTGAAGTTTGTGGAACACGTGAAGTTTGTCGAAATCTTTTTCAAATTTCTATCTTTTAAACAGTACCAATCTAGACAAATATGAACACACATATCAGAAGTGAAATATCCACTGTTGTTCAGCAGTAACTAGATGTGAACCTGAGTTCTTCCACTCTAAAAAAACATTAAGCCATGTTGAATCTATATAATAAACTTGTAAAAAATATTATTTAAATTACTTAAAAACTGCAGATATAAATGTACATGGCATAGAATTTAAGACACAGCACTCAATAATAAAAACATTATAAAACAATTTTATGTGAATTATAAATTAGTTTTCAAGATTCTAAATAACGGACTTGGGGGGGGGGAGCAAAAGCACCTTGATTTAGTTTATTTTGCGTAAAAATCGTCATAGCTAACTAAGAAAAGATTCATTGATGGAAAATATGCGAAATCACGAAAAAATTATTTTTACATATTTAACTTTTATTTCAGGATTCAACCATGACTAATAAGAATTTTGGTTTAGAAGAAAATTCTAGAAAAGATTTAAATTAGTTAAATTTCAAAACTATTTTTGAAGTCATCGGAAAAGTATAGACTATTTTATTCTGTTTAATATTCCAATGCAAAATAGACACTTTAAATTCACAGATATCATTTAAATGATACACATGAATTAATTGATATTTTGAAAATTTTCATATATATATATAACTATATTATATTAAAGAATTTCATTTAAAAAATAAGAAAATTCTGACGTGCGTTAAGTAATTTTATTGAAATTTTTAAGATTGGTTTATTTATGAGATAATTCGCGCGTTTGTGTTGCATAAAGACTTTAAAGAGGACTTTGCTGATTAATTAAAATTATTTTTCCAATTTTACAAAAATAAATATATTGTAAACTAGTGTTTTAAGCAAGTTAGTTTTTATTTGCCGTGGCTTCCGATGCCTTTCGGGGAAAATTAAAATTTGGATAAATAGCAATATTTTCTATTTTTTAAAAATATTTATTATTTATTTAAATCTGTGTTCAAAACTCTTTTTTGAAAGGAAGTCTCACAAATATCAAAAAACCAAATGGGATGTGGAAAACTTTTAAAAAAATTTCCTTTAGTTAAGAAATGATTAAATATTGAAATCTTGACTCTTCACAAGGGCTTCAATACATTTTTGAATAGGTGGCGAATTGAGAAAAAAAAGTACACACACACATGATACAGCGGACAAAAATGATAAGTGAAAAAAATAATAATAAAATATTTGCATGATGCTAAACTAAAATTGAATAAGTGATACACATTTTTTAAATGTAGGTTTGTAGCGAGAAGCGGAATCCAATCCTGTAAATACATTGTTTTTGCTTTCAGATATTACGGATGCGAGATAATTTTTAAAGAGAAGAGTCAAATGCCTCAGTTTTGAAGCGGGTAGAGTTCCTCGGAAGGGAATACTTCCCTGTATAAGCGGTGCTGTAATGAGTTCAAAACAATGGTTTTTACAGTTTAATTTAGTTACAGATGCCGCATTCAGTATTGTGGAAGGAAACACATCTTATGTTCTACGTTATACAGACCAATACAGACGTTATACAGACCAATACAGACGTTATACAGAACAATACGTTATACAGACCAATACAGACGTTATACAGAACAATACGTTATACAGACTGCACAGAAAGTTATGAATGCTTCATAACTTTCTGTGCAGTCGCTCTCAGCAGTTCAAAATTCCTGACAAAAATTTGGCAGTTATATGGAATAGAGATTTTATTTATGTGGATAAAAATTCTATTTTTATTCTTATTCTTAATATATATATATGTGTGTGTGTGTGTGTGTGTGTGTGTGTGCGTGATTTATGCCGAAGTTTGTAAAATTTAATTATGGTGAAAATTGTCCCTATGATAAAAGGCTGTCGAATGCACGTTTGTAGAAATGAATGTGCGAAATTCTAAATGAAAAACGTTATGTGATAAGCTTCTAGTGCGCTCTGCAAGTCATCTGAATTCCCCAGTGAACCATGAGAAACGTAAGAAATGAATATAAAGAAATTAAAATAAAAGCAACAATATGCTTCATCTATAAAATGTATCTTTGCTTCCTTACAGAATGCTTTTTTTTTAACATGATATTATTTTAAACCAAAATTAGTCTCTAAAGTAAATTTTCCGATCAGTATGCTTAAACTTGTCTAAAAAATATGTAAACAAGTAAACTGATTGAAATTAGCTTGGTTTGGTATTTGTTTGGTAAAAACTATGAAAATAATTACAAATTTTCGTAATTTGTAATATTTATGTGTATTACTCAAATCACGTGATCATGGAGTTACGATGGCTTAGTGGTAGGATATCGTTCTTCAGATCAAATAGCCAGAGGTTCGTTACAGCCATCGCTGAACAATGGAAAATAGGAGTTGAGCTTCTGTCTTCAGTATATGTGGAAAATAACAATTCGCATTTGGTCCTCCCTAAGCACAAGAAAGCTCTGATCCTCGTTGCATGTTATATTATTCATATAGTTTAGTCATTCTTGTCTTTGTATCGTAGTCGTAGGATAATCATATTTCTCAGTTCAGGTCTATTTAATCAACCACAACAATTTGTTATTCTTTCTTTCTTCTTTCTAATCTCCATGTCTAGGAATATACTAGACAAGGTCCACGAGTCCATTTACTTTCAGAAAGACGAAAATAAGTGTAGGAGACCTATATAGGTCCTCAAGAGACAACCCCAGGCACATAAGGATATGTGTCGGTGATGCCGGTGCATTTTGACATTTTAGACAATTCGGGGGTGCACCTTGAGACCTCTTTCGAATGTAAGTCATTTCAAGTGTCCACTGAAGAATCGGAAAAGTGTTATCTGAACAAATCTATTGCAATCAAAAGCAAGGGATCTTCCAGGACAATCTGCTTGATACCAGGGATGACTCGGGGGAACGAGCCAAATTTGCCTTCAGCATGTCTTCTAATGAAATACAGTTCAAGATATGTCAGTGAATTGGTAGCTGATAAGGATTCTTCTGAACCCTCCTTCGACAGAACGTCTTTTCTTTTATATTACTAAATTTTTTTTTTTAACTTTTCAATTGTTTTTATACTTAAAGAGTGTCTGTGTTTTTGATGGAACCAATTTAATTTTTGATGGTTTGAATTTTTCTTCAGGATGGACATATGTTCGAAATGGAGGTTTTCGAGTTCCTTACATAGATGTGTATGAATATGGCCCATTATGTAAAAGAAGTTTTTGCGGAAGAAAAATTCCTTTACAACAGCCCTAAGATATTTACCACATGGTGTTAAATCATGTAAATAGATCATTTTAAAGGTGTAATCTCTAACGTCAAAATTTCTATGGAGGTTTTCATTTATGTGTATTGCCTATATCACATTAAGATAAATAATGAAATTATCTGAGATGAACTTGTGAGTATACTACTGTTACATTCATTTCGATTACTTTTCAATTGTTACATTCATGTGCGTTTTATTTCATACAGTTTCCATGAGTTAGTTATTTCTGCAGTTAAACCTTTTTGTTAATGATATAATTGGGGATTCACAAGAATACACTATGCATAATTTCTTTATGTTAGATAGCAGTAGACACATTACACTGATAAGGGTTTCCTTGAAAATTATGTTTGAGAATATTAATAGTCAAGGATATATATACACACATATATATATATAGTATTGGAGTGAGACATAGTGTTTTCATCAATTTACTTTTAAAATTACTATCGAAAATCATAATTTGAGCTAGTTTGAAAAATTAGAATAGATATGCACACGCAATATTTCCTTTAATTTCATAACTAACTTAAATATGTGAAGCCTTTAATCTAGTTAAAAATGAATTAGAGAATTAAAAAGAATCTTCGTATCAGACAAAGTTTCAATATAATATTATATGTGTTATAGTTTTTTAATTTATACAATTGTGGAGAATAATTCCAAATGCTAAAACATTACGTATTATAATATTTTTTGATACCTGCTGCCTTCAATTGAGGTTTTTCTTATTTAAATGAAAGACATATATTTTCATTGTTAAAATAAACCGAGAATTGCTTTGAGCCTACAATTTACACAAAAAGATTGAAAAAATAACTCTGCTAAGCGCTTGACTGGATGAATGAGTTGTAATTTCTTTGTTAGTGCTTAAACCATTCCAAGAACTACAAATTATTTCGTTGAAGATTTTTTTTGAAAATAAATTAGAATTGATTCAAAAACAGAAAAGTGAATAAAGTGACGCAAAATTAGGTTTGTTAAGAATATAAGATTATAAAATTCTCATTTCTGTCTTGATTATGTGAAACAATTCTCCTTTACCTATTCCATGAATTGCAAAAAACAAAGCGGATTTGACTTATTTAACATATGTGCCATTGCGCACTACAATTATGACTGAAAGTAAACTTTCATGTGAGCTCATTTTTATACTATATAATATTTACCTGTGTGATAATAAGGGTTCATTATGGCTTGATAGTAATATTGTTATCTTCGAAATGGAAAATTTCGGATTTTTACCCCACCCATTGTTGATCAACAGGAATTAATGTGGCGTTATTGCTTCCAGTTGGAATAATGGATATCTGTCAGAATAATTGCACCTGATATTTCCAAATTTATTCCCTTGCGATTAGTAAGTTTAAGATCAACTGTAGAACGTTTTCCAGGAAGTCAGAAGCACATCAAAAGTTCAACTGCTTTTCAATGATTTTCGGCTGTCAACCAATCCATTGCAACGTATGTTAAATTATATTACATTATTCTACACTTTGAAACAGTACAATTTCAGTTGGTAACTACGAATTCATGAGCTTAATAGAAAGTAGGGTTTTCACTGAATAATACAAAAATCAGATGCTTATACGTGGAATGAACTTCAAACAAAAATTTGTGCAGTATTTTTAAATGAATCATTTCAGTAGCTTGTGAATCTCCTTTTTATCTGTAATACTAGTTTTTATTTTATAAGGAATTCCTATGAATGAAAACTTGATGTCTTATTATGATTCAATCAGAGTCACCGATACTGAGGGAATGTGAACGCATTAGATATTTATAGGAACAAAAGTAATTTTACAGGTATGATGTGGAGAGAAGGGGGTGGTTCGAGTGAACTGGTTGGCGAACTATGATTCAACATTATCAAATGTCTCATAGGCATTTAAGTCGATAACCGTTTGTTTTAGTCAGTGGTATCCTCACGCATCATGCGGAATTTCTGAGCACAATGTGAGGAATCAAAACAAATAAATTTGAATTCACTGTGTCCTAGTGATAATTATGAATTTCAGTGTGAAAGATTTCAGATTCCTCACTAGCTGCTTTTGAGAATAAATGTTACAATTCTTTTATGTGCACGCATATATACCGAATTGGGAGTCTCAAATTTTTCTAAATTTTTATTAAAGCGATACTAAATATGCCCCACATCCATAAGGGCTCATCCAAAATATAATACATTGTAAAAATAAAAAAAAACCTTTTTGAGAGCCAAATAACTAATAACTTACTCTAATAACTGAGATAGTATCTGAGTAATAAAACTATTATATTAGTATAGCTCCTATAGGTCTAAAATATTTTAATTTATTATAATAATATTTTTGCTTATTAAAAAATTTACCATCTTTATTACAGAATTTTTTAAGTATCAAATCAGTTTGATTTCTTAATTTAAAATGAATTGATTATTATTGGAATCTTGAATTCCGTCTGTGATACCTAACAAAACTAAATTCAATTGTATTGAAAAGACGTATGCAGATTAAAAAAATCTGTAAAGCTAAATGATCCTGGCAGCGCAATGTATCATGGAGAAAAGGGTGGCAGATCAAGAGTTGACTTTATTCTTTAACTATAAAAATTATGAGATGATTGGCAGTCTTTAGCTGCTTTACTTGGCAGAAGTAGACCGTCAAAAAACCATTGCGATGATCAACCAGCTATATAAACTGATATTTTATTTAAAGGATTCAGTTTTTCATTGGGAATGAATGAATTTATACCTCATGGGTGTTATACAGCTTTGTTACATATCCATAATGTACTGTCTCCTTCCTCAAATAGTAGACAGTACTTTTCTTCTTTATGAACTTATGCTTTCATGAAACCTCCTAGACATTTCTCAAAATTATAACGTTCATTCTCTATTCTTTATCAGTAGTTAGTATCGAAACTAGGGGCTTTCCATTCAGAAATCATGGACTTATTATTAGCGCAGATTTGATGGCGCATATAATTAAATCTGCGATAATAATAAGTTCATGAGGCATAGATAGGCATAGGCAAGCAAGTTTACAACATGATTTTCCAACATTTATAAAGCTCAGTACTTTACAACAGAATATTTCATAAATAGTTTGTCTCAGTGTTCCCGTTTTCGTTAAGTTTAACTCATTTTCTTCCTAATTCAATCAGAGAGTTGGATTTAAATTTTTTAGCTTTCTTTGGCTTTCAGCTCTACAGTTTTTTAGTTTAATTCTCATTTTGGGTGTTAGTTCGTTATGATATCGAATTCACTTTAAAATGTTTTTTAGTTGAGACATAGGCTTCATGTGCAAATAAGTGACGACTGATGCACTAAACAAATCAAGCAGATTTTTTTTTCCATTTTTAATTATAATACGCAAATCTTATAATATTGAAGATGTTATTCTGTTCATCCTCTCATAAAAGTTCGTGTTTGTTTCATGATTTTCAATTATCTATCTCTGACATCTACGAAAGCTATGAAGCAAATGCATAAACATGAAGCAGCAGCCTAACATATAAGAAATTAGTATGCTTAATCAGTTTACTTATTTGATTGTCGTATCTGCAATACGTTGCTGTAGTCATGAGTTATGTTCTGAGTAAGTATATTTTTCACTAAATTAACCACTGAAATCAGCTTTCATGGTTATAAACTGGGAAATCACTTGAATCACATTGTGTATTTAGAGATAGTTGAATGAGGGAATAAAATAAGCACGAATATCTATTTTATTATTTTCACATTTTTTTAAAAAAAAAAAAAAAAAAAAATTATCTTTGAAGCAGGGCTTCCAATTTTGAATAGTTTTATTAAAAATGAGAAGCTCACCAATAAACTCTGTTAACTGATATTTTAATAAGGGCTGATCTCTGATTAATATCTTAATTTTACGCAATGGTAGAGTAAAGCAATAGACGCATGTACATAATGTAACTAAGTAAACATGAAACCTTCACGACTACATCATTATTACATTGATTGAATCTCTACTTTCAATATAAAAATTATACAGTGTGTTCCAAAAATAACAATCCATTTTTGTATCAGCATATTAAATGAAAGAAACGCTACCCATCTTGTCTGGTGGTCAGAGTGCCAGACAGCGGATATAAGGAAGTTCTGGGATCATATTCCAGTTAATGTACTTTCTCTCTCTGTATATTCTATCTTTGTCCTTTCTTTGTATGAATGGGTGGTGAATGGTTGCCTACCTATAAACGAATATCTATGGCATGTGTGTACTAAGGAAGTTGGACTCCACACTAAAATATATTTCAGTTGGAAAAGTGGAGCAGCACACCCTATAATGCAAGCTTAGCTGGCACAAGACAACAGCAATTAAGGAAACGAAACAAATACATACATAGAATAGAGAACATATATATACATAGGAATTTATAAAGTTCAACATTTTCACTTTGCATGGCAACGCGTAGTATAGAAGGTGTTTGTCAACGTCTGCAGACCAAGCTTTTACCATGGAAGGGAGCACATTCTTTAATTAATCATCTGTGATGCTGTTGACTGCTTCCACAATTCTTGCATGCAAGTGCAACTATTGACTGCCTTACAAAAGCTCTTGACGATATCGTCAATAGTTGATGGTCACTCACGATGTTTTTCATTCATCTATCACACTACCAGTTTGTCTGAATTGGTTCTCAAGTAACCTGATATTAGCCCTTGTTGGTGGCTTTTTTTCATATTTTAATTGGTACAATTGATGCATCTTTTCATAATTTTTACTATCCAGTTTTCAGGAATCGATGGCCCTTTTTTCTTTTAAGGAGAGATTACTGTTATGCATTTATGAAATAAATCCACTCATTAATGTTTTGATCATTTTAATCATGGAAAAACTGATCGTTATTTTTGAAGCGCTCTCTACATTTCTTTCGTATGCTATAGAAAAACTTAAATCAAGAAAGTTAGATAAGCTTAAATCTTGAAGATACGTTTATGTTTGATTTATTTATTTATCCGTCTCATATGGCAAAATATAATGCCCATAAAAATATAATTTAAGCATTCTTACCTGCTGAAAAAATTCAATAATAAAAGATAGTTTGGTTGTCTGTTGCTCAATTATAATTTTTCCCAACAAGAGTTAGTGAGACCGAGACCGACAGCTTAAAATAGATCCTAATCATCAAGAACCCGACGAGGTAAACAAAGCCACGAACTTTTTAACCAAAGGTGAACAAGGTAACAATTCGGCTGCCAGCGTAGTACAGTTCTAAGGAGCGAGTTGTACTTGAAAATAAACAGATAGAAAGTATTTTTAGAAATGAGCTGTTTTGATTCTGAACAAATATTGCAACTCACAAATAAATTTTATTCTTAGAAAAAACAGTAAAAAATTCAATATTTGTGCTTCCTTATAAAATATTTCTAACTATCCATAATTACGTTAAACCCAAGGATTTTGTAAACATTTCTTTCTTTTAGCATTAGTTTGATTGACAATAAATAAAAATGAATAGAGAAGATATAAAATATTTTGTTCAATTCTTTTCTCAGAATAACTTTTCTGTAAACAAGAGCGACGAATCTCCTTGTTCAGTCATACTTTCATTTAAAACTCAAACTATTTAATCTAGTTTCCTTTTTCTATGATATAATCAAGATTTGATTAATCTTCTTGTTATCCCAGATAGCTATTTTCAAGGTTACTAATCTTCTCATAACATTACTAAGGAATTGATATTTTGTCACTTGAAGCTATTTTCCCTGAACCATCATTCTACTGGAGAAGAAACCGAATGACATAAATGACATACTACTTTTAAAAAAATAATTTTTGCTTAAAGGAATATATATTTCTTAAGTATTTTATCAAGGACTATTACATAACACTGTAATTGTTTCCCTTGTCTATGTAAAGTATGCATAGCAAAAAATGCTACGAAATATTTTCAAAATCTCTGAACGATATAACTAATTGATATTTAATCTATATCGATAAAATATCTTTTCTGTTTGTCTAGAGAATATTTGTTTTCGGATGAATTGAGAACAGGTGCATGGAATAGAAATGAAGGATGTTAGTTTTTGGTTAACTTAAAATAAAAATTGTTTCATTTCTGAATTTGAAATTCGGCTTTTGAAATTAATTTAAACCATGTTGTTGTTGTTTATGACGCGGATTTAAGTTAGTAGATCTTTCTTTTAACTACAGCATTATGAAGGGGAAAGTACGATTTTGCTCTAAAATCTTCCAATAGATGGCACCAACAGAGGTTATACTCCTTCAATTTTGACATTGATCTGGAGGGAGAGGAAATTTTCTCCAGATCATTTCATCCCTTGTAACTACTCAATGACCAACCACAGGACTTAAGATTCCACAGACTTAACGAGTATTTATATTGCATGTTCTCAGTGGGTCTTTGGTGGCATTGGGAATGGAACCCCGCCCTTCCTGTGCCCTAACCATTAGGCTATCATGACCATTAATTTAAACCTTAATTAGTGCTAACTGGAAGACATTGCAAATTTTCATACAGCGCAATGTAAATAATTTAAACAGAGCAGCATTTCGTTCCAGACCTCTTTATGCTTGAAGAGCAAAGGCATATGGCACTTTTTCTCCCTATTGAAATTGTCATGCATGAGTAACCCTTGGGAGTGGAAAACGAATACTTTCGGCATTTTGTATCTCTTAACCTTTCTATTTTACCACAATGTATTTTTTTAAAAATATAATGGAACTTTTCATTTTTCGATTTTTGAAAAAAGTACTATTTTTGTGTTTTGCAGAGAATGAATTTACACTTTTAAAAATATGTTGTTGATCTGAAATTCACCAGAAAATGCAGATAAAAGAATTTAATTATTTCTTGTCTCAAGGGAATTTATGTATCCAATATCTTATTTGATTTAATTTCAACTGATCATTTTTGATCTCATTTCATGATGCAAAACAGCGTGTTGAACAAAGCTGAATAAATATTAAATATCGTTATTTTTTTAAAACTGTACTATTTTCTGGAAAGCTAGGGTGCACGTTTTTGAGTAGAAGTTATGACCTGTGAAAGCTGTTTGGCTGTTCCGCGAGTTTTTTAAAACTATGCAAGTTTCTTTGTTTTACAAAATGAAAAATATTTTAAACTTGTGAGAGAGGTGCAACTGAAATATTTTTAATATTTATTTTCTATCAGACTGATTTAAATATAAATTGAATACATATATACTTATTTAAAAAAAATATTTCCTCAAAAACCATGGTTAATATTTTAGAAAACAGTCTTATAAGTGTAATACAATTGAACTGATTCTATATAAATACTGTTACGCGTAACAAAAAAAGAAGCTTTTCACTACTTCAACAAAAAAATAAATAAATAAATAAATAAATAAAATAAAAAAAAAATCAAATGGAAATTCTCAATAATTTTTACCTTGATTTTGTTTGAACTGTCGCATGCTTTTATTAGTTGATTTTTTTAGAGATGTCGCACTCTTTTATTACATTATATATTAGACATGCAAAATTGAAAAATGAAAGTGAAATTATCTTTCTTTTATGACCTTTTCTATGCAAGTTTAGTTTCGATTTCATACTCCACCCCTTCTCTTTTTTTCCCAAACTCATTTTTATTTTCTGTGCTACGCTCGAATGCAAAAACGATTTATGTTGATGCATTTTGCGATGTTTAATTGGAATTAGCTCAAAATTTAAAATAAAGGAATGAGAGGGCGGCTCATTCCTTTACTTTAAATTTCGATGAATTTGTAATTGTATTGGCATAATTTTAATGTGGAAGTAGTATTTTTCTAGATTATATTGACTTCTTTTTTAGATGGAGTTTTCATTTGATTTTAACTTATTAAGATAGTATTCTTATCGATTTTATTTATAATTATTTTTTATAAGAATCATGTATAGCAATTAAATAGATAAAACTCTAAAGAAACAGCTTAATTTTGCACACTCTTTGTCATATAAAAGATAATTTTTATTTGAAATTCAATGAAGTTGTTTATTATTTTTTGATAGTTATTAATCTTAGTTATTATAAAATGGAATAAAATAATTATTCTTATATTACTTGTCTCAAATCCTTGAAAAATTTAATTCTATAACGACAAACGCAACATTTTATGACACCGAATTGAGATAATTTCACATAATTTAATAAAAAAAGCACATAATTTCAAAATTTTGTGTAACATTATATAGAATTTTAGGAAATATTTATAACAATAACTGTAAATTTTGCTTAAATTTTGAGGTCTTTCTTAAGTCATCGAATATAAACTACCCTATGAGCAGAAAATTGTATTTATAAAAGTAACAGATTTCACATGAAATTGAATTTTGAATGTTTTCTAAGTTATTTTAGTTCTTTTGTAATTTTCGGATTTTTTTTAGAAAAAGTTGTATTACATAAAATGTATTATCATATTGCTTAATTTCTCTTGTAATTTTACTTAATTTATATTATAATTTAAGTTAAGAATAAAGAGGTACTTAAAATAGATTTTTCATTCGATAAAAAGAGACAGAGAGAAATTCAAATATTGGGTAATTTTTATTGTGCATAACTTAAACCGGATAATATATTTCTACACTTGCATTTTTAGCTTAATAAAGGTAATGACTCTTCTTAAGCAAAGTATAGAAGAAATTTTAATATTTCGCACTTATTGGTATTTTATTCTGTTAAAATTGAGTACAGACTTCAATATTTATAAAATATTTCATATCCTTACAATTTTGTCATTTAACAATAGGTAATCATATGTATTTAATCATGCTAAACTATTTTAAAATTGGAATAAAGCTGATAGTTAATTTAAAAATAAACATCGGTAAAGAAACTACACAGGTGGTAAAGAACAAAACAATCATTCAATAAATGAAATATTCAATTTATATCTATATGTATCTATCTATCTAGATATATATATATATATATATTAGGGAATAAGCTGCGTATGTAATCAAGACGTAATTTACATAATGCATAGAAACGCATTTATATAATTAACTGATGGGGAGTAATTGAAATTCAAACATTTGTTGACGCATAGGTATTGAATTTTGAAGGTTATTTCAGTAATTCGAAGAATAATCCAGTAGTCATTTTTAAATTACAATGTAAAAAACCATCTCTTTTTTACATTTGTTTTGAATACAATCCGTTTTCACCAGTGATCAGGCGGGATAATAAACTGTAAGTGACGCAATATAACAAAATGAAAAAAACTAAAATAACAAGTCTCGCTTTTTTTTCGCAATCACGTCATTAAAGTGACTGATAATTCTGATGTCTTGATAATTAAAATGACTAGCGCAAAATGAAATTGTGAGCAAAGGAATAAAAAAATACAGTCTCATTACTCATTTCTTTTATCACGTAAATTTGTCTTGGTAAATATGGTCAAAGAATCTGAAATGCATATCGTTTGCACATGCATACAATCTTACTAAATTCATTAAAATAAAGAACACTTAATGATATGAAAACATTAAATGATATTAGATTAATTGAAATTTATCTCCAATTTTGTTTTTAATTCAAATGATCTTCAACAGAGTCAACACTTACTGATACAGCAGAAATTTATTGCAATAATGATAAAGAGCACCAAATTTAATCAATGTAAACCAATTGTATCTGAATTATCAAGAAATATATATAATTATTCATGTTTTTCTAGTTATATATATATATAGCGAATATTTTATCGAACAAAATAATAACAAAAAAAAAAAAAAAAAAAAAAAAAAAAGAAAAAGAAAAAAAAAGAGAAATTTAACAGTGTACATAAATTTCTTGAATATATATAAGAAAAAATAAAAATCTTGATGAATATTATTTGGTACGCTATAACAATCTCTGATACTAAGTAACCAAAAATATCCAGAGTTCCTTAATTTAACGTGTGAACTTATTTTACTAATGTCACATATCATCACAGAGCTCAAGATTATTTTGAGAAATCTTTGTCAGAATTTTCTCAGAGGACTTCTTACCCAGAGTGAGTATTTAAACCGAAGATATAGAACAATAAACGATGAGAAGGTGCTTGGTTTTCAATTTGTAGCTACTATGAAATCATTAATCGCATTTATCAATGTTAGGAGGTCTTTATAATGAAGAAAAGAATGCCGTAATTGGGTTTTAGGAAGTCCGCAAATTCGTAGATGAGACTTGTCTCGCGAGACAAGCTGAACATCTCCCGAGAATCGCATCAGACCGAATGACTTCATTGATGTCTTAGTTACGTCAGAAAAGGGGTGGAGCGCCAGACGATTCTAGATTTCAAGCAGGTTCGAAATATCTGGCAACATTCCACGAGCCAGCGCTCTCATTGGTTTAAGAATTCCATGACGTGAGATGCAACGTTTTAGCAACGTCAAACTCATCGACGAGACCACATTTGTCTACTATAAGACGGCGTCTTAATTGGATTGTCTACCGAATTTGCGGCCTGCCTCAGAGCAATGGAAAAAATGTCATATGAAGTAATGAGTCCTGGTATATGATCCGACTTTCCAATGGTCGTGAACGGATATTGCAAACACATGGCAAACGGTTGTGTCGGTCTAAGAATTTAGTGGTGGTAATGTTAAATTTTAAAAAACTCATTTTTTCTATTTGAACTTGGTCCATTAATTTATTGGCTCATCTTTCGCTGCTAATGTGTTCTTAGGCATTTTAAATTATCGCTTATTTCCGACATCATGGCAATAACTTGAAACAAATCTTTATTCCGCGTCAACATGGTAATACTTCTGTCCACACAGCCCACATTAGTCCTTATTGTTTGAAAAAAATCAAATAAAAGCATTTACTTGGCTAATTAGCTCTGAATAAATCTTACAGAACTACTTGGGATGATTTAACACGTTAATTGCGTGCCACCCCTTTTCTCTTATAATCGAAGCATAAAAAAATTCGACACGTTGTAGGTAGGAATGTAAAGAATTCCTCCAATAACTTATTAGAATTTCGTAGATAACCTTCTAGAAGAGTAAACACTATAATTAAAGCAAAAGGTGGCTTGACATCTTCTTCATTAAAAGTCTGATGCTTTTCGAACCAACACTACCACATATCCGGTAATTTTTAGCAAAACAGCTCATTTCTCCTGTTTATTATTGCTCAAATATTTATATACTTTTTATCAATCTGCAGAAAACTACAGAAATAAACGATTATAATTAAATAGCTAATTTTTATAAAATTAAATTATTCTTCATTTTTGTTTATGAACAGAAACCATTTATGACTAATTAAGATGTATTAAATGACTTTTTTTTAAGCATTTAACAGTGAAAAAATATCGGTAGTTTTCATCCGAAATTTTCAAACGTTTCTAAACATTTTAAGCATTTTCTAATATTTGGAAAAATATCTAATTGCATTTATACATTTTTCTATAAAAATAAATCTAGTGATGCAAATATTTTTTTAATGATTCATATTCCATAATCAAAACACTTTTATTACGAACAGATTTGAAGGATATGTTTTTCTCAGTATTTAACCGAGCTGGCAGTCGAATGGTTAGCGCTCTTGCCTTCGGTTCAACAGTTCGTGGATTTGAATCCCACCATGGGCATGGATGTTTGTAGTAGTTCGGAATCGACTTTAAACCGTAGGTCCCGGTCTAATTGGCCCTTGTTTGCAAAAAAAATGACCGTTGAGCGACAAACAAGCTTAGTATATTTAGAATAAGTATTTTTGTTACATTTCTATTGAAAGGTTGCTTAAAGTCATTCTCCAGTACAATATCAAAATGCTTTTAACAATACCATAACAGATTTTTTTCTAATCGTTTGTAGTATGTAAAGTTACAGCGTCTAAATGATTAATTTTAAATTAAATAAAATTTATTATTATAAAATATAAAGTGATTCTCTATTATATTAGGTCACATTATATGTTTTGTTAATTATAGAGGAACAATTTTATTTCGAACTCTTGTTTCTTTTAAAGCAGTTTCTGATTTATTGAAAATAGAATTGAAAAATTTCTGGTTGATTGTATATGAGTGAATCATTTTTAGTTTTTTTTTTTTTATATATCTTTGCATGGTTGAACTGCATCAATGAAGTCCGTTGTTTAAATCTGTAAAATTCGGGACAGAATAAACGTTACAAGAATTTTTTTCCCATTAAAAGTAAGAAAATTAAAAATAAATTTCAAAAATCATAGATTTGATCAAGTGAGTCATTTTCATGGCAATCTCCAATTAATTTATGAACATGAATCAAGGAACAAAGCAACTTCACCATCTTTAATGTAGACATATAACCATCTATCCAACGTGTAGGAGATTGGTTCTCATTGTTTCTTTGCTCGATTTCTCAATATATTTTTTTGCTATATCTTTCGAAAAGAGACTCACTTCTAGTACACTTTCATAAATAGGATGATTTCATGGAATATATTGATAGTGATATAGCAATTTTTTATATCTCTGCCATTTACGTAGTCTTTAATTCGGTTATATATCTCAAAAAGCAAAATTTACAGAATGAGAATAACAGTGTTTAATATAATGCTGGTGAGGACTAAATATTTTTATTTTGGCTTGCATGCTTTTGAATACTTCAACACATTATCATCATATTCTTGACTTCTTGCATAGTTTAAATCCAAACCTAATAATTACAAAATTTCCGAATTGCGATCCACTATATGATGAAATTATTGTCATTAAATTGTAAAATATCAACTATTCAGAATTTGTTACTGTCCTTTTCAAAACATTTCACATATCTATGAAAAAAAAATTCATTTTCAATCATTATATTAGATATTTGCTTCAGTTCATATTCTAAAAATGTTAAAATTATTTCACTGCAAGTATGTATAATTTCGTTTTGTATTTTAAGAGATACAAATGGTGCATTTTTATTAGAGGGTATTAAATGTTATATCTGATTTCAATCCTCGCATCAATTCAGAATTTAAACAGTAGAGGGAAGTGTTCATCGTGGTAATTATGTCTTTTAAATTTATTTTTTCCATTAATATGGTCATAATTACTATGACTTCTTAAAAGAGTTCACTCATACCACAAAAAGTACTGTTTTCATTGTAAATTTTTACTACTTTCTCTCGCCTCTTGGATGCTACCAATAATAATTAGTAAACGATTACTATTTGTCTATATCTTAGTATATTACAATAGCACAACCAAAAGATGAGTATAATCGATTTAGGTGGCTATTGTTTGTTAAAAATGTCCTATTTTTAATTGCTCACTTAAATTTTCACTGGTTGGCACCATAAATAAAAATTCAATTCCTTTATACGTATGGTTAATGGTTTACTTAATATATAGTAAAAACTACACAATACTTACACTACATTCTATCTCAAATTTGAGAATTGGTAAAACATGGATACTCTAAAAGTAAATTGAATCAAAACTTCCTTTTTTTTTTTTCATTATTAAATGAATAGTTGGGAAACAAGAATGTGCTTGGTATCATCCAATAGTTTCTTAAAATAGAAAATTTTCTCTACTTGCAAATGGTAAAACAATTTAAAAAAATTCATATTTTTTAAATTGTGGTGCGCCATTTATTCAACATCTTGTAGATTGAGCCCACCAATTTTTTTATAAACCGTGGTTTTTTTTTCAATGGAAAACGTGTATTACGAATTGAAGTATGAACTTCTTTCATTCGCGTTCCCTCATAGTGAATGATTGTTTACTGTGAAAACCAAAATCCGTTTAGTGCAATAAGCAAAAATAATAATTTTTCATAAAGATGAAAAATTAGTAAGCATTGTTATTTTTTTTTAAAAAAATTACCCATGGAATGTAGAAAGTATGGAAGCATTTTTCCGATTTCCAGCAGTTACGCATGGCTAACAATTTTAAACGAAGAAAATGAGTACATGCTTTTATTCTTGAAGAGAGCCGATTTCTAAAACAGTGAACCTCATTGCAGAAGAAACTTTACAATTCATTCAAATCAGAGTTAATTAGAACTTAATTTAATTAAAAATGCAGTGATGAAATCTAGAAATTTAATTTATTCCATATTTTAAATTAGTAGTGTCTTATAGCGTCTGTCTAAACATATTGATATAGTTTATATTCCATTTCTTAATGACATTTTCAATTCAATGCTAGGCAAAAATTCTGGGGACACAGAGAATAAGAATTTTATTTACGTATATATTTAGGTCATTCCTGAAGATTTGTGAATTTTTGTCCTTTTTTCCTGTATTTCCGATAAAGTATCAAATAGATGATTTCTTACTTTATTATGTTTTATGTTTGTGCATATGTATATATATTTCTACTTTAAACTGAATTATGATTTTTTAATCAGAATTTCATTTAAATATGACAGTTTGTTATTTGATTGAATGATTTAATAATTTGAAATTTATTATTTATTGTCGAAGCTAGAAATTAAAAAAAAGTTTATATCATTCTAAAATTATAAACTTAATGTTGTTCTCGTGTGCCAGCTAGGCTGGCAAATTGGGGTGCGCTGCTCCACTTTTCTAACTGAACCGTATTTGGTGTGGAGTCCGACTTCTTCAGTACGGGATTCGAACCCAGGACCTCCCTACCCGTAGTCAGGCACGCTGACCACTAGAAAAGTTTGCCGGCTATAAACTTAATAATTTGAAGAAAGAAAAAAAATGATTGAGATTTCCTGTGACCGTTAGTTCATGAAAGCAAAGAATACCTTGAATGATTCAACTCTGAAAAGTGATTTTAGGCAGAGTTGAAACTTTTCTATAAAATCTGAAGATCTTTTCTATAAGAATTTTTTATAAGAAAAGAAAATGTCCTTTGTAATTATTTATCAGTGAAATGACGTTGAAAGTATGCAATTCTCTCCTCTCCATCTTTAAACACTGACTTAAAGACATTTATCAAGGATAATAAAGTTTTCATTTTATTCTTTGGAGTTTGTTCAGACGGAATCATTTTTTTCTTCCTGCATGATTTGGTATGAGGAGG
Organism: Latrodectus elegans; assembly: GCA_030067965.1. Lineage (NCBI taxonomy): Eukaryota > Metazoa > Arthropoda > Arachnida > Araneae > Theridiidae > Latrodectus > Latrodectus elegans. The sequence continues at coordinate 49,121,507 of CM057810.1, forward strand.
AAAAATTTAATTTTGAAAGTTTAGATTATCTGTAACAGAATTATGAAAGAATTAGTTTAAGGTACCCAAACACGTTCAGAGCCCCCCCCCTCCTTTTTTTTAAATACACTGCAAATATACATTGTAACGATTTTTTTCTTATTTTACTTTAGAAAACATTAATGTTGAGCTACTAAAATTTAATATATTCCAATATTATTCTTCAGAAATGTTAAATATGTAAACAATTTTAAATATTTTTTAAAAAACTTTAAAATCATTTATGCAATTAACTTTTAATAATTTAAAAAACTTTAAAAAATGCTATATTAAAAACTATGAAACATATTTGAAAAAAATTAATACTAAATAATCTAAATGTTGTTATCTAGAGCATGTACTAAAATTTTAAGTTTTTGTTAAAAAATAAAAAAAAATACGGCCAGTTGAATATTTATACTGAAATTTTAGTCAAAATTTCTGTGCCATTATTCGAATAACAGGCCATAATTTGGGAAATATTTTAGTGATTAAAATTCTTTTAGTACATTCCCCAGAAAACAATATACAGATCACGCTCATGAAATTCCATAGTGATAATATAAAATATTTTGAGTTATCGTTTTTGAAACGTGCAAATTACAGGTAAAAAAAAAAAAAAAAAAAAAAAAAAAGCCAGTTCTGAGAAAATCGCATTTAAAAATTAAAGTGTTGTGTCTTTATAAGAAATTCTCATAGTTGCTGATTAAGATTTTTATTTGATTTTCTGATTGATTTCTGAAACAGTAATTATTTTATGCATCTTTTAAAAGCTTACTAAATTTATATTTCAAAATTAAACACTTTTTAAAATATTTTTTAACATCATTCTGGCCCTTTAAACGCCCACTTTCGTACCTTTAAAAATGTCCACTTTTGGTTTCATAATCTTTACGAAATTTTTTATATCTCGGTATCTAATTAACGTAGAGACAAAAACAAACCTGTTTTAGAAAGCTATTTAAATTCCTTATTTAACGAAATAATAAAATAAATTTATCATTTTTGGTCAAAATTGACGTTTTTCACGTGTACGGGTACCTTAAGATAATTCAAACTCGTGGAAAAAGCTTTGGTATTGCATGCATTATTTTGCAGCTTTCCGTGAAATTTCCTCAAATAGTGAAACTCTACGATTAATGAAATTCTTATAAGATTCTAATTACACATTGTTTATGTGAGAGTGTATAAAGATAAGTTTAATAACTTCAAACTATTCTGTATAAAACTTTGTATATAGAAATGCATTTTGCGATCACTACCTCTTTTTAAATATTTTTAGAAATGGTATCGTATATCTGCACTTAATGGCTGAGAAAATAATCATCCTGTAAAATATCAAAATGCATCTAAAAATTTAAGTAAATTATTCGAAGTTTGAAAAAATCAGTCTATATAAATCATGATTCAAATCACAGCTATACACATGATTTTTGTAGCTCAAAATAATTGTGCTTTTATTTTATGGAACAATATGAAGTGAACTCTTTTATTTATTGATTCTCATTTTTAAGTATTTTTTAAGAATATTTCTTTAATTTTAAGGATTTTAATTCAGCTCGATTAACTTTTTATTTTTAACCAAACCTGTTACTTAATTTCTCGATGTTTTCTTTACTCTTTGTATTTCAAGAATTACGAAAAAAACTATTTAATAAAAAACAAAGTGAAGTGATGAGATAAAAAATTGTGTTTGCATTTCCTCCTTAGGCTCTCTCTTAAATGCTCTGTTATGTCGGGCAGAATTAAATTCTATTAGTTAAATTCTATGTGAGATTATGCGCTAAAAATGATTAAGAACCTGAAGAGACTTGAAGGGTATAACATAAGTAAATTAAAATTCAGAAAAGAGCAAATGGTAACTTAATGGTATTCTTAAAGCGATTTCAAGCTGACAGTTGAATGGTTTAGATTTTGACTTTTAGTTCACATGTTCTTGGGTTTGATTCGCCTCTCGTTTATAGTAGTGATTTGAAATTTACTGTAAATTGTGTGTAGATCTTGGTTGTGATTCTACTCTAGTGCATGAAAAGGGATCAAAGAGCTACCATCAAACTATTCTGAAAGAGCTTCCCTCTTTAAAAATGCCGGAATATGTTGATCATTTATTAGGAATAGGAATGGTGTTGATTCATATTGTATTTGCTGTATTCAATTAATATATATGTAAACCTGAGTATAAAGAAACACTTTTAAGTTCATACACACCTATATGTATATGTGTATGAGCGGGCATCTTATGCTTCTACACAATTTTATTCATTAATTAATGAAATAATTATTAATCTATTCTTATCTTTATTTTTAATAAATGTCTTTGATAAAATATCATCAAGAATAGACAATCAATTTTATTTATCAAGTTTTATATTATACAACATAATATTTAAAAATATATAACAAATTATGGAATTAAATTATTAAAAAATATTCTATATAATTAACAAACAAAATTTAAAATTTATCGGTGCTGAAATACTTTACTAAGTGTTCAATTGAATTTCATAATTCAGAATGTAAAATATTTACTTTATTGGTAACAAAAAGCCTTGATAATTTTTGCGACTGAGAAATTTTATTTATCAATTAATGTTTATCTAAGGCGTTATTATTATAACCTTATGCAACACCTTTATTTAAACTCAATAACTGGTGTAGGAAATTCTAAATGAGATTAAATTCCTGTGGTAACGTTATTAATGATGACAAATATTATCAGTGATAAATCCTGGTAATTAATGAAATGTGCTTATAATTTCAGAAAATGTTGATTTGTGAAACGCTCACAGCATAGTATTTCAATCAATACTATAGCAAAATTAGTTGTATTAATATACATGTAGTGTAGAAAGCTAATAAGTTATCCTAAACCGAAGGGTACGCAATTTTTTTTAAGCCTATAACCCATTTTTTTATCTCTCCTAATAGTAAAATTTTCTCATCGTCCGTCAGTTCTATAATAATGGTGATTTATAATGGTGTTGCTTGCCTCGCTATTGTCTACTTTGAAAGTTAGAAGTCGCATTGATAAATGAAAGAAACCAGATAGACTACCATTATATTACAGTGATAGGTAATTGAATGTGTCAATGGAATATCATTTTAAAGTAATCAAAAGTAAAATAAATCCATGCTTTTTTTTAAAAAAAAAAGATATCGTCACGAACAATATCTAAAGAAATCGTCAATACGTGATCTGTTTGTTTAGATTACTTTACTGTTTGTCATTAAAAATTTTATGACGTAAAATAATACAACTTTTTGCTTGGATCTTTAAATTACTCATTTTAAGCGTAGAAAGATGATAATTTTGCCAGAAGTGATATGAATCAAAAGGTGATCTAACATTTTTTTTTTTCAAATCTGTGTTTATTGGTAAACAAAAGAGCCATAAAGACATCAATCATTCACCAAACAGTTAATATTCTATTTATGATTGTAAGCGCTTGAGATAATTTTTCTAAACAATGCTTAAATAAGATAAACTGTAAAAATTAAGTATAATAATAATAAGGAATAAGATAAACTGTTAAAAATTAAGTTGTGTCATACCTAATTGTTTTCGTAACCAGAAAAAAATTTTTAAATCAAAATGTATAATATTGATTGTATTTTTTATTTCCAATCATTTATAACGATAAGCATTTTTATTTGCTTTTATATTGAAATTTATTTATTAAGTTTTTAATTTTCGATAGTTTGAATTCTGACAACAAATCTTTTGACGAGTACTATCAAGAAATGAATGTTTCTTAATATTAAGTCAATGAAGGTATTAAAAAATATTTTTATTTTAACCATTTTCTTTAAAAGAAAAAGAAATCAAAATCTGTTCTTTAATATTATCTAATTCTTCCATAAGATCATTTAATTCTGCCAGAGTGTGATGCTGTCCATAGTTTAGAAAGGAAATCATGAAATAAAATCTAGAGATATGATATTGACAAATTGATATCGATATTCAGAGATTAAGATCCATAAATATTCACCTCTTTCCCATGGGATTTAGATATTTCAGATTCGAAAGAAAAATGATAATCATAATATCGCATCAAGACTCGTTAAGTACAAGACATACATTTCTCCTTCATCGGAAGAATATTTAGTTTTAATTCTATCTACAATAATTTTCGATGTTTAAATTTTTTTAGGATAATACCTACTCGCTAAAATCATTTTAAACAACTAAATTATGTGAGGAAAGGTGAAATTTTTATAGTATCTGAGTAAGAAAAATAACAATATGAGTAGCTGCAGCAAATATATCTACATTACTGGCCACCCAAATTGCAACACCAAGAAAGACAAGAGATATCAATACAAAATTTATTTGGTAGATAAAATGTTGACCAAGTATCAAATGAATAAATTTATAGAGTTCTGTGAAGCATGGTGCCTACCAAAATCAGTACCCAGAGTAACCGCCATTGTTGGAGATCACCGCTGCTACATGCCTCTGCATTGATTCAAAGAGATTTTGGGTATGTCCTTGGGGAACAGCAGACCAAGCAGCTTCTACACGTTACCAAAATTGATTTGGTGTGGCAGCTGGGTATTTAATCCGGGTCAATCGTTGAGCAGCCATAGACCACATATTTTCCATCGGCAAAAGATCCGGAGAGCGAGTCGGCAAGGAAAGCAATTCAATCTGGCTATTGACGAAGACCCCTTGGACAATGACCTTGCCTCGTAGTGGCGAATTATCCAATTGAAATATGGCTGTGGGCAAGCCCTGAAGGTAAGGAAAGACAATTGTCTCCAAAACCTCGGAGATGTAGCGCTGGTTGTTTAAAGTACCGGCAATGCGTATTAGAGGAGTGGGAGATTGATATCCAATGCCACCTCATACCCTAATATCCGGTGCAGGAACAGTGTGGCGAGGCATAACGCAGCTGTTCAGCATCCTCTCTCCACGGTGTGTCCAGACTCTAATGCAACCCACATGATGTTGCAGACAGAAGCATGACTCGTCAGTAAAAATAATTTCTTTCCATATTTTGCCGTCTACATCTTTCTTTCATCACACCATTGATGGTGGAGACATCTATGGTTCTGTGTCAAGAGTAGACATAGCAATGGTAGTTTACAGCTGAGTAGCCTTATGAACAGACTACTTTGCTGTAAACGGCGTCGAATGGTATGTGCAGATACTGGATGATGCGTTACAGACTAAATCTGCTGTGCTATGGTTCGTGATGTGGCTCAGCGATCCATCACTGCCATGCGTCCAATTTGTTTGTCCTCAGGTAAAGTTATGCACTGAGGTGAATGCGATTGAATGCGTCGGCTCGACGTACCCTCCTGCATCCAGTGATCACGTATCCGCATTACAGTTGTTTGGTTTCGTCCAAGACTACTACCGATTTCCATGAAAGATGATCCACAATCTAGGTGGGCCACTGTTCCGTACCCATGAAGCTCTGTTGCAGCAGCGCCATCTTGTATGTGAGAAAACTAAATAAAAAAAAATCTTTGAGAGAGGGGAGAATCAAGTTACTCATTTTGAGAAGAGCAGATGTAAAATGAGTGAGATGAATCACACAGCTACAAAAAAATAAAGAATTATTTTATGTTCAGAGTTTTACACTCGACTATATTAGATACCAGAACTATTGACCATACACAAACAGCCACTATCCTTTCTCTGTTGAACTCCGATGCTTGATCAAAGGAAAAAAAATCACTGTTTTCTACGAGGTATAATTGATCGTTATTTTTCATTTGAAAAAGTCACAAGAAAAACACAATTGCTGAACTTTAAATCTTAAAAATCTTCAAGCCTTAAATAGCATTTTGAAGGGGCGTCATAGGTGCACGTGTTGTGAAACTACGCTGAAATTCTAATTATTGCATACCTCATCTAATGCAAGTTGAAAATTTCAGGTTATTTGCATGCTTCTTTCAAGGTGCTGCATTTACGGTGGCCAGCTGTGTATGTTTCTAGTATAACACATAAATTTGCGCTTTTTATTCTCATTATGTTAAATAAAGTAAAAGTAAATAAATTGTATGTATTTGCTGACAAGAATGTTTATGTCCAAATTGATTGTAAGAAGATAGTTATTATTTTTCCACCAATGCTATATATAATTTTCAAAACATTGTTTCAGTTAAGAACTTTTTGAGTATGCACTTAAAATCCTAAATCTAAATAATGATTAGAAAAACATCAATAATATTAAATTTTAACTAAAATTTTAAACACAATCCATTTTCCAGTCATTTCTGTAATTTATTCTTTTAATTTTTATATTCACTATTTTCAATTACTTTGTACTTTTTACTTTAAATCTAAAAAATGGGCATCTTATCTTTGGCGTAGAGGGAGAAAAATAGTGTTTATTATTGGTGGCTCATGACATATTTCCTTAAATATGGCAGAAAAGAGTGTCCAAATACTTCAGAATTGTGCATATATCTTGATAAAAAGAATAAAGCTAAAAACAATAAGATCTATCGTTATATTTTGTAAATATTTTTTACTTAAAGGATATTAAAATATATAACCCTAAAATATGTCTTCAATACAAAAACATCAGATTTTTCATCAACTGCTTTTAAATTTTAATCCTCTAGAGGTGAAATTTCATACTTTGACCATTGTTTTTAAGCAAGTTGCACTATTGTTTGACATGAAGCTTTATGGTGCAGATTTTCCTGCAAAATATATTATTGATTAAACAGTACAATATATCAGGGTAACAACTTATAAATAATTTAAAGAAAAGCACACGAAATTTGTTCACATTTTTAGAAATTAATTTCATATACAGGAAAAAATAATACAAAATAATTAATTCAACAAATAAATTCTTAATACAACTGCTTGTGTCATATTAGCAACACAGAAGCAGCTCACAACTTCAAAAGGAAAAAAACTCCACTTCTTAAAAATGAGTATTTTCACAAATAATAAATTACTTTATAAATCACTTCACTTGAAAGATAAGAACAATATCCAAGGTAGCTTAACGCTGAATTTTTGTTTTCATAATTACAAACAACAAATATCCTTAAAAAATAAACAACGGAACATAAGCGGAAGTAAGGGAAAATATATTAGTAGTTTAATAGTCCAAATAATTACTATTCAATAAAGGGCGACCTTCAATTTCTTTGAATCAACTCCCCGTATCGTCTTAAGACAAAACAACCAATCATTTCCGGTGTTTAACAGTCGATGTCCTTTCTCATCAACTCAAGACAAAATGCTTTTTATTGATAACTTTCATCATATCTTTTTGATTTTAAATGGGAAAACTGAAAGTTTACCTTGAGAAATAAAGAAATGAGAAGTTCACCTACTTTCAGTCAAATTCCATCCCTTTCTAATGATTGTAATTTTTCGGAATCTACTTCATCTTTCGAGTCATCTGATTAAATAAAAAAAAAATCTTTAAAGAAACTGCAACAGAAACCTCCTCCGGTTTGTGAACTTTAATTATCTCTTTGGAAAATGCAGTTCTGGAGGTCACGTGACTAACAGGACCATCTCGTGAAGATGTATAAAAGAAGAGTGTCTGCGGATGGATCATCACAACTGACCAAGTATCCCGACTTCGCAGTTCTCTCATCAATCTCAGGTACCAGCTATAACTCAGAGAATGGCCATGTTACAGGTGAATATCCCTTTATCTTTTTCAGCTGATAACTCAATATAACTGATTTTTCAATGTGTAAAAATGTTAAAGTGAACATAAAAGTATCATTACTAAAAAGTAGCGATGGTTATACATATTACATGTAGTTAGTTTTATGGATATTTATTTAAAAGAAAGACGAGTTTCGGAAAATGCTTTAAAATTATTCAGCTTTAATTTATTTGAAGTTTAATTATTTGCCAAAAATAATACTATTTAATGCTTATTAATATCATCACCATAAATACATGCCATCATCAATTTTTATAAGTAATACATTATAATTTTTTCCAGATTTCTATTGAATTTCTGTAGTTAATTTGGAAATAAAATTATTCAAAAACTTTCATTAGTACAACAAATTTATCCTCTCTCCGTAGTTGAATCAATAACAGAAACATATTTTGTTTCCAATATTAGTCTCAATTCGTTAGCGTACAATCAATTATATAAAATTTTTCTATTTAGTTATAGAGATGCAGACCACATTGAATTTGAAAAATTGGTTTTTTGTCTTGCTTTTTAAATGAAAATTTTAAATTAATTATAATAAATGTATGAAGTTTTCAGTTTAGTGAATTTTATAAGGTGCTGAATTTTTTCACAAATAGCATCGAAGAGGTCTTATACCTTGATAACTTATCTCGAATTTTTTTATCAATAACTGCTGATAATTAAGTAATTAATATTTGACACTAATATTAGATTAAACTTTAAGAGTTGTAATCATTAAGGTTTTTGCGAACTGCTGATCCATAGAAGATACATACATCTGTCGATGAAAACGTTAAAAGTCTACACTTATGAGATTTTTATTTTTAGTTCAAGATGTAACCACTATCTTTCAAAAAGTTCCGTAAAAGTTTGAAATAACCTAGTGCAATTAAGTTGATCATTTTTAGTATACATGAGCCACATTCTTTATTAGGTAGAATGTTCTTTGAATGTGATAAGGAAATTTCAAATAATATATCGATGACATATTTTACAGAGTGGTTATGTTAAATAGGCAAAGAAAATTTCTTATTATTAACTTTGATGTATTAAGCAGTTCCATATCTTGATCATACAGTTCAGTTCCATACCTTGATCATACAGTTTAGTTCCATATCTTGATCACACAGTTCAGTTCCATATCTTGATCATACAGTTCTTAGAAACCCAGATTTTTGTTCTGTGTTTCGCAGAGAACTTCTTACCATTCAAACGGGCGGGTCAAAAAATATCAAATCTGGATCTACTTTTGATAAAATCTGGATCTTCACTGACAGTTGAAGCTGTATTCAACACTTGAGCAATTGTGATAGAGTAACAGACCAAGCTGGTGTTTCTATCCTTCGTATGTTAATTTCCCTATCTGCCTCCCACGACATCCATATTCAGTGGATGCCTTCTAACGTGCACCTGTTTGGCAATGAACGTGCTGACCAGTTGGCTAAGGACGGTATTTCCCTTCCAGCCTCTCCAGATTTGACCCTCACTTTTTCAGAATTGTTTACCCTCCGCAAAACTAATGTCAACAAAGTTTGGATTGTCCCTCCAAGTCATAACTGGTATCACCGCAGGCGTCCTGGTAAAGATCTTGGCATGCAAGGGTCTCGTGCTGAACATACCGCTACCTGTAGAATTGCCAGTGGTCATACTAGGAGTCTCACTTTCGGGGGGCAAATTAAGCTCTTCCCAACATGTAAGAAGTGCAATTCCAGCGACGCTAGTCCTCAGCAACTACTTGATCGCCTGGATTTCACTATGGAAAAGCTTCTTGAGAGACCTTTCCTTTTTCTCGATTTTTTGAAGGTTTACGGCTTCATGGATCTGATATAGCGGAGCTATATCAGATGGGATTAGTAACAACAACATCATACAGTTCATTTCCATGTTTTGATCATACAATTCAGTCCCATATCTTGATCATACAGTTCAATTCCATATCTTGATCATACAGTTCAGTTTCATATCTTGATCATACAGTTCAGTTTCATATCTTGATCATACAGTTCACAGTTCTATACCTTGATCACACACACAGTTCAGTTCCATATTTATTTCATTTTCATTTCGATTATATTTAAGATCCTCAGCATTTAGGAATTGGTAAGAGTGCAGATGCGTTTCACATTATGGATAAGAAACATGATTCTAACTACGGTTTTCATACATGCTTGGGGTTCAAGTGATGCAAATGATTTGTATGCTTTAGCTAATATTCTCGCATTAATCATATGAAAAGTGTCCTTTACATTGACGAAAAAAGGACGCATAATTCTTGTGGAGGTTTAATTTCTTCTTGAGGAATATTTTAAAAACAAAATCTTTGATAATAATTCAGAATTAAAAATTTCATTTAAAATAAAAAATTCGGAGTTAGATCTGTATAAAAAATATGCACTATTCTAAATGCAAGAAATATTTTTATTACGATAATTATTTATGAAAATAAATTTTTACAACATAAAAGTAAAGAAATAAATGTGTAAATAAGATATAATAAATACGTAAACTAAAGTAAATGAATAAAAAATATTAAAAAATTAGTAAATTTTTGGTAAAGTCAGGAAATTAAAAAATTCAAAGCATAATGCATATCATGACATTTCCTCAGTAATTTAAAAAATCTGCTTCATGACTTTTTATTAACATCTCTATTTAATGAAAAACTAGTAATGAAAGTTTTATTAATATCATAATTCATAATTTCCGAATATCCAAATAATATTTATACCAGTAAAATATTTTTCCCCACAATTTCATTAAATGCTCAATGGTTTTTATTTTTAAGGTATCTATTTTAAAACCTCTTCTCTCTCTCTCTTTTTGTATAATATATTCAAAACTGATTTCTCTTTCACTTTTTGACACAATCAAAACAAATCTAATGTTTTTTTTCCAACAAATCTGTTTCTTTAGATTATTGCCATTGCAATTGGCTTAGTTTCCTTCGCACAGAGCTTAGGCTTTGGTGGAAGCAATGCCTACGGAGGAGGACATGGAGGAGGAATGGGAGGATATGGTGGAGGAATGGGAGGATATGGTGGAGGAATGGGAGGATATGGATCACAAAATGTAAGTAATTAATTAATATAGGTTCTATTCTTTAAAGATAATACAACTTATAATATCTCAACATATTTGAGTCTAATTAGAAAAAATGATTATTAATATTAACTTGATTCTAATTGTGACTATACCAACCTGATTGTCGTCTGAAATATATTTCTGATTATGCCACTTTACATGAAAAAAATCAAAAAATCATTTATAAGTACTTTTGAACAAGCTTAATAGAATAACAATAAAAAAATCTTTGCGAGGAAAATAATTACTTACTAAATATTCTTCTCTATATTTGCTCTACTAAAATTTATAAGGAACACATTTTGGAAACACACGTTAAAATATGAAATTTTATCGTATAGTTTAATGATATCCTGTTGCTAGAACTAATTTTAATTCAAAATATTTGAATATTTCTGCATTCCTTCAATTTTTAAATTAATCCGTATTCATTTCATTAATTCGTTTTATAATATTATTATGAATTAACATTATAATAACTCAAATTCTCTCTCATATTTGCTTTGTGGTCTTATGAAAAGTTTTATGTGATTATAGAATCATATAAACATTTGTTTTTACTTTAAATTTCCGTTACATGCTCTACATTTTGTTTGTGATACATCTTATTTTGTAGAGGCCAAATCAAAATTTAAGAAGAGAAATTAAAATTATAATGTTGTAAATATAATAATTGATAATGAAATTCATAAAGTTTAATATCTTATTTCTCATTAACATTTTTTGGGATATGAGAAACAAATCTTAGAATATTTGAAGAACATTTGATCAAGTTCAATGAAACGATGACTTAAAAAATTTTGATCATGCCTAATTTTACTCCAAACATTAAATACACACTTTGAATATTTTCAAATGATTCAATAAAAACTGCTATTTAACTACAAATTTGAATTAATTGGTAAAGTATATATTTATAGTTTAGCTTAGTGAGTTATAATTTTTCTTTTTCTCAAATTTCACTAAAACTTGATTTTTTATATTATTTTGATCAAAAATGTATTGGCTGATTAGAAGTGCAGGTGTTCTGTTTTTTCCTGTTTATATCAAACATGTTTATTTGTTTCAGTCTATGCCTAAACCATACAATTTTGCCGTCCAATCGGCCGGTGAAGGAGCAATGAGCCACAGGAGCGAGTCTGCTGATGGCAGTGGCAACGTAAGGGGTTCCTACGGTTACAGCGACAGCCAGGGGTTGTACAGGAAAGTGGAGTACACAGCTGGGGCTCAGGGTTTCCAGGCCTCCGTCAAAACCAACGAACCAGGCACAGACAGCAAACCCTGGAGTCCCGCTGATGTCGACATGATGGCAGAAGCCCCACCTGCAGGAATTCAAGAAAAATACACCCGATCTGGTAATAATTAATACTTTAAACATAACTTTATTGAAGTTATATAACATATTAACATTAGTATTATTTTTATTTATCTTTAACAGTGCACATTAATTGTTAAAAAACTTATTTATTATATGAGAAAAATATTAAAAAATATTTGAATGTAATTGATCCTGTAGATGAAATAATTCTTTTGAAATGTTTTGACAAAAAATTACAAAAAAATTAAATACTGACAAAGTGCATTTCTACGATCAAGTGTTGCTCTTTTAGCCGAAATATTCATACATATTGTAAGATAAAATGTAAAAGCATTATTAATTCATCACTTGAAAAAAATCTTTTTAAAATATATATTTGAAGTTAAAATTAATCCTTTTTTAAAGTTTCATTGTTTTTTTCTTTAATAGGTAGCATGAGTGGAGGATATGGTGGAATGGCAGGTTATAGTGGTATGGGTGGAAGATATGGTGGTGCAGCAGGAGCAGGAAGATATGGTGGTATGGCAGGCCATGGTGGAATGGGTGGAGGATTTGGCGGTGCAGCAGGAGCAGGAGGATACGGTGGTATGGCGGGACATGGTGGAATGGGTGGAGGATCATCTGGTTTGTTCAGTGGAATTGCAAGAAGCCAGACAGGAAAAAGTATTCATTAAACTGAGTTTCTTTTTACCCTAAAAAGTCACATATCACACAATGTCCTTTCTGTAATTGTTTTGATTATCTCTACAGTTCAGTTCTGAATAATATACATTTTCTTTTTTTAATGTTCTTTATTTCCAATTTTTACAGCCAATGTTTCATTCTAAATGGCCAGATATATTATTTAAAAACTTTTTCTTAGAAAAATGCGTTTTGAAAATAAATGTTTTAATGAAAATTATTTTTATTGAGGATCTGAAATCTCGGATGTTGAGATAAAATTAAATTTCTTAAATACAGGATGTGATAACATCCTGTATTAAATAAATTAATCCTGTTAAATTTTTTTTTTTGAGTTAGAAGTAAGAGTAATAATTGTCGTTTCCAATTAAATAGTAATTTTAAGCAAACGAAGAATTCATATTGTTTTTCCAATGCTTCGATGAGTAAGAAAACAATTCTCTCCAAAATATCAGATAAAAATAAATTAATTCTACGTATTCTTATATTGCCAATTAAAAATAAATAAATGGATTTACATATTTGCTGATATACTTGTGGTGTAGTGGGGAGCATGATGTTTCAATTAAATGGTTTAAGTTAAAATTGGGGCATTGAATTTTATAAGCTTTTTGGGTGCTATTTAGGTATTCTTTCTTTCTTTATCTCGTGCTATTTTGTATAAATATCTGTTTAGTTTGCACTCCTTTGTTTACATTACAAACCTATTTCAATGTAGTGAATGTTTTTGTATCAACAATCTGTATATCGGTTGTCATATAGACAAGTGAAAATGATCTCAGTTGTTTGTCTTTTGCAACTAATTAGAAATGAAATAAAAATGTATACATGTCATGAATGTTTTCTTTATTTTTGAAGAAGATTTATAACAATTTTATCTTAAACAAAAATATGAGTAATTTTAATCGAAATCTATTAATTTGAACAAATAATCAAAGAATAAGACTTTCTAACATGCATGAAATTGACCGAATGTAAAGTTAATTGTTAACTGTAACTTATTTCTGAAATATATAAATTGTCGACTAAATTTTTAATAATGACATGAGGAGAATATTTCATAATAAAATGAACTATTTTTTGCATTTATGCAAAATAAATTAATTATATAAATGAAAAGCGAGGAAGACACGCCCACTGGTTACCACTTACTTATCAGGAACTTTACTCTAATGAAAAAACTAGACTTCATTGATTCTGGCAAATTCCACCCATACAACAGTGGTGCTCTGGAACACCTCCTGGAAACAAAATGTGATCGAAAATCTTAGACTGCCTTAGCCGGATTCTCAAGTGGACATCTAAAATGTTTATCGTTTGAACGTGGTACAAGAAATTATCTCATGTAAAAAATGCTGTGAGAAATATATGAAAATTGTGAGAAAAATTTCTAAATGTTTTTCCATGAAGTAAAAAATTAAGCATTTTAGATCGCAAACACGATCACAAAGTCAGTTATTAAAAGATGAGAGACTATATACGAATATTGATATTTTTTTACTGGAAGACGGGTTTACACTGTTTTTTTTTTTCACTCAGAAAGAGAATTTTAAAATATTCTTGTTCGTACAACGAAGTTGCAACCAACTAACATTCTCATGAATGCTTGATATTTTAGGAATAACTACATTAAAGTATTTTGTACTACTAAATACATTTCCCTCTAATTATTTAAACACACAAACTTCTATAGGAGTTTATAATTGTCAAAACATTTTTAAGATGCGCTTTTAAAGTGAGTTCTAAATATATTTCTTATTCATCATCTTGGCCAGCTTTCATCGTGACTTTTATCGCTGTCTTGAACGACCGAGTTGAGCATGAGAGCGTATGTTCTTGTATAACTTTTGCTTGTTATTCTGTTTTTCACCTATATCAAGATTTATAAATAATATGGTTCTGAACTACTTTGTAATTAACTGTCTTTATTTTTAAATGCGTCAGAGAAATTGGTATTATACTTCTTTCTTATATATATATGGCAAAGTGTATTAATCATATAAACACAAAAGCAGTTCCCTCAGTTACAAATTTACAAGATTTATGGAAAAATGGAAACTTCATGCATTTTATCATAAAAGGAAATATTTATTTCTAAATAAAATGCGTCATTACAAGTTAATGCTTTCTTTACACAAATCTAATATATATTCACTTTAATAATTATTTTAAATCTTAATATTACAAAGGTTAAAATTTAAAATACTTTCTTCTCAAAATCTTAATTCCTTACACACACTAAACTGGACAATAATTTACTTTAATATTTATATCTTAAATTAAAAATGAATCAAAAGATGAGGTTTCACTAAAATAAATTCATGTATTTATTGTAATAAAAGGCATTTTTAAATATGAATTCTCGCCTCAAAATTATAGATCTGTGTTGTCAGAAATAATTAAGCAATTCACACACAAGCCTAGAGATCAAACTAGTTTGACTGCCAGAAATAGAGTTATTGTTATTTAAGTAGGAGTTAAAACAAAAAAAGAATTATATTGCTTGTTTCTGTACACCTATAAATTATCTTCATTCATCCTTTCTTACCGTTCAAGATTTTGATTCGTTGAGCCAATTTTGGTAATTTTTGCTTACGTTGTTACAGTTTTTAAAAAGATATAATACTTTATATTTTTACTTTTCAAATTTATATTAAACAAGAGATCATTCATAGGAATAACTATTTTTTGCAACCGGAAACATAATATTCATAATATTTACAAACTTTTCCTTAAGTAATTCTACACAATAGACACTCGTTTTTCAGAGCACACACGATTGTACGAACAAGTGTCTACACAGTCATATAGATATTAGATGAGACTTTCATCTCATCTATATGACTCCCTAACACAGTCATATAGATGAGATGAAAAGTTTAACTGTCATTTATGCGAACTAAAAGTTTTAAAGATATTTTTTGTTAACCCATTTTCATTCATTTTTCTTCACGTTTATTTTTTCATCTTCTAATTATTTTTATTCTTATTATTTTATGCTTGAGAAACTTTGATCAATGTTTTTAATAGAGAATTGTAAATCTTTCGAATTGTGTGAGTGTATAGCTAACCTCACTCTTGGTAATAAAATCCCGGATTTTTTGTAGAAATTTGCGTGAAATTTCTCTAATTTAAATATTATCTTACAACCCATGCATCAGAGAATAATCAATAACTTCAAACGTAAATATTGTAAAGTACATTTGCAAGGAGTAAGTACGGCTTGGAAAGGTCTTGTGAATTTGATACTGAAGTCGTTATGCACTTGTTAATCTACACATGAAATGATATCATAGAAAAACGATATATTGGATAGATATCGTTTTCTCCTGCAACACGATTCCAAGCATTAATTGACAAGTTGATTACAGTAGGGAAATGATACTTTTCACTTGCATGTGTGCTTTATTAAAGAAACTACCAGAACTAATGAAAGTCAAGAACATGTACTTGACGAATTGAATGAAGACGCATTATTCATTCATGAATTTCAATAAAGAAACCCACTGTCTCCAGAAATTTTAATTTCAAAACTTTTTGAATGTAGAGTTAGGTGTAACTTAGGCGAAATAAGCACCGAACGATTTAATGATAGAAAACTTAATGAATGTAAAAGAAAAAAGCTTTCGGATATCAAAAAAATGATGTAATGCTGAGATTGTTGGCAAATAAGCGGATAAGTAGCTTACAAAATTCAGTTAGTTTTAAAAAAATGGTTTCTTATGTCGATAAATGAAATAAAATTTAATTTCAAAAATGCTGCTTTAAGACAAAAAAGAATATTAATTAGAATTTTTCTTCAATAAAAACGAAAATAACAATTGCTTATAAAGATAAATTTACGAGTTTTTCTTATTTAGAATATATTAAATAATTTTTTCTAGTATTATTTTATTTATAAAATGAGAGCAATTAAAAAAATACTAATCATCTAAAATTTACATTTGTCAATTTAACGAATTACTTTACTGGTTCCTACGATCTCATAAAAATCAGTGTCTGTCGTATTTATTTTATGATACAAATATGTTCAGTATATTATTTTATATAGAAAGCATGATTATGAGGCTAAAATATAAAAAATAATTTTCGTTTGTGAAATTCTTTGGTTTAAAATAAATGTTCTGCACACAAAGTTCCTCCTGAATGAGTTCTGACACCTGGAAGATAGAGTTAGATGGAGGTATACGAGGTCAACATTTCAGAATAAGTTTTGTTAGTTTAAATGTCTCATTCAATAGAAATGTTCGAAGTCCACATACAAAATTTGCTGCAATAACTGGATTTTAATTTAATTAATCCCCTTATATGAAAACGAATCATCGCGAAGAAAATAGAATGAAACAAAGCATACTTTTCGAAATAAAAACGTTTTTAATTTTTTATTTTGATTTCTTTGGTTTCCGATGTACACTCTTGAGAAATATATTTTTATATTATAATATTTTTTACTTTTTTATTTTACTATATGGAGGAACACAGAATGTTTATTTGCTTTTAATTTCTCTTATTTACTCTCTTTCCATAGCTACTTTTCCTTAAATAAGTATTAGTTACTTTTTATTTAAATTTGAGTAATCGATATTTAAAAACAATTTGTAAATAGAAAATACGGAATTCAATGCTTGCTATGAACGAGAAACTATAATAAATTATTTCTGTAAATATATTGGATGTCATAGGAAGGGAAAATTCTTGTGTGAATTATACTGCTCAAAAAAATTAAATGATACTATATCATTATTTTATATAATAATGATATAAGCAAATTGTTTTGCATAAAATAGAAAAAAAGAATCTCAAATACAAATTTTTCTCATTTTCAGACTTTTTGAGTTTGATGTCGAAGATGACCCTTCAGCGGCAAAGAATGAGATTTGGATTTCAATTTAATGTAAGACTAAGCGCGAAAGAATGAACGACATTCAGAGTAGGTTTCTTGTTCTAATAAGTGTGATGTCTCTACAAAGGTATTTAACTGAATCAGAAGCTTGTTGACCATTTATCAAGGGACCAAATGTAATCCGAAGTTGCATAATAGAGTTTCAGAAGTTGCGATTTCCAGAGTCTGGAACTGCTTTTGGGAGACTGAAAATGGAGGTCGAAAATCAGGGCAAGATCGTAAACGTGCAGCAACATCCAATGAAAACCAATGTTTCAGACTAACGACTCCGAGACAACAAAATATGAACGCCACTATTCTTCAACAATACCTTTACTCGGCTACTAGGGCTGCACTTTTGATACAAACGGTCCGAAACCACCTTTACGATATAGGGTTGTATGCTTGTCAGCTAATGATATATGTCAAGTCAAGTGCAACACAATGTCACTTCCATAGGGAGTAGGCACTAGAGCTTATATACTGGAAGAGAAATGAATAGAGCTCAATATATTCTTTTCTTTGATGAGTCATGTTTTTCTCTCCATTCTGATAATATTTTCACCTGGAAGGAGCGTGGCATCAAAAACAATCCTGCGTTAGTGCACTGAAGTGCTGGATTTAGCGGTGAGAAAATGATGCTTTATGCTGGTATCTCCATTGATGGGAACGCTGGTCTTCATAATAGTGGAAATGGAGCTCTGAACAGACAACGATATAGGAATGAGATCCTTAGACTCATAGTTGTCCTATACGCTGCAGCAATTAGAAATGACTTGTTAATGGATGACAATTGCAGCCCACATCGTGCTTATTAGGTGAATGATTTCTCTTTGGAGGAAGAAATCATATGAATGGAATGGCCGACGTGTTCTTCGGACATGAATTCAATAGAACATGTTTTGGGTATTCTAGGTAGATGAGTTGCTAGACTCCGACCACCCTCACAAACTCTCTAAGAACTGAAAAGAGCTCTTCTGGAGGAGTGGCGCAGAGTACTCCAGCTTCTCGTCAATAATCTCTTTGACTCGATGCTTCGACGTTCAACATTTACTGCAATCCGATGAGATCATAACTTCAACTAAAAACGATTTTATTAAAAAAAAAACTGCCTTTTCTTTTGTTTTTCTCTTATATACAAATTACATTTTGTTTCTAAATTTTGTAATAATTGCTCAATTAAGCAATTTTTTTTCTGTCAAACAAATGTCATTTTTATTATCTACTTTGTCGGTCAATAATGTCTCAATTAACCAAACAATTTTCTAGGTTCAAAATAAAGCGACAATCTCAAAACCCTATAATATTTTTGAGCAGTGTATATGGTATGTTTATTAATAGTATATACGTGTGTTTACAGTCTATGAAACATAAAAAAGTCGTAGCAGGGCTAAGAATCATTGCATTTTCTTTAATTTTATCTAGGCTTCGCTTTTCTCTCTGTTTTCTTTATTTTTCTTTTAGTGCCACATATGCTATCTGACCAGAAATATTAGCACTAAGCCATTTTAGAAATTTAAAATATTCTTTCATTGAATTGATAGTCAAACTGATATTAAGAAATATTTTTCAAAAAAATATTTATGCAGCGTTTAACAAAAGCAATATTATATTCTATATTCTTAAGTTCATTTTCTTAACATAAGCACTTTTTTCTTATTTTCGTTTTAAAAGGGATGTTAACAAAATATCATGCTTTATATCACCATGAATTTAAAATAAGAAATTAATTCTTACTAAAATTTGTTCATCCAAATCTATACATTATGGATAAAACGAATCATAATTTTAAAACGAACATTTTAAACAAAAAGTATCATTTTATAAAAGACAGAAACATATCATAACAATAAAAATTATAACCAGTGTTTAAATCTGTTGAAGATTTTTTACAGAATATTAAAATAAAAATATATTATTGCTTAGTATCATAAGGGATTGTATATTTATGTCAATTCACTTTTAATGTCATGCGTCCTTTTAATATCTATACAATGTTCTATATGAGTATTCTACTTTTACAAGACCTATTTTGTACGTTGCAATCTATAAAATTAAAAGAATTCCCGTCGAACATTCTTGTTAGAAACAGCTGAGGATTATAATCCAAATAGAACTTTTTAATGCTAAAATAATGTAAAACTCAGTTTTTTAAGGCTAAAAAAATGTAAAACTCAAGTTTTTTAAGGCTAAAAAAATTTAGGCAATTTTATAGTGGTCTTTCATTCGATAGTCGACCATAGATTTTGTGTGTTTCTGAGTTCCATAAGAAATTGAGAAAATTTTCCCATTGATATACAAAAATTTCCATTTAATGAGCATAAAAATGAAAAATAACTGGTCTACCTGAAATTAAAAACATGAGAAATAGAGCAGGTTCTCAAGTTAGAATTTCTTTCAGCTTTATGAATGCAAACGTATTCTATCACATCCATGTGATGAAATCCGGATAATTTTTCCTTGTAAGTTCATTTAAAGTATATTGAACACAATTTAAAACGTTTCCGCCTTAATAATGGCAGTCTTAGAAATATCCTCAGCTGTTTCCTTATACTCAGTTTTGATGTACATTCTGTAATACTAGTATTTTTTGTAATAGGTATAGTATACACCAGCAAAGTCCCCCGTACCTAACCCAAGAAGGGTTCTACCAGTTTAGATGGGACTTGCTGGAAAGAAGAAAAGAAAGTGGCACCGCCGCTGCAACGGAGCTAAGCTCCAAAACGCAACAACTTCACACGCTAGTGGAGGGTATCCGTCAGTTGCCTTTAGCTGTCCCCATTGGACTAGTTTAATGTGGGCGATAAACATTACTAGACAGCACAAATACAAGGTGAGTAACTGTGTGTGAGTTTACACTATTGGTAAGATCAAATTGGGACAAAGACAAAATTTACAGACAATCATTGGAACAAAACAAACAGAACAATTAAAAGGTAAGTGACAGAGTATGGGGTGCAAACAAGTGAGAGTAGTAAAGAGAGACATTGGACAAAATTTACAGAAATTCAACAAAAGGATTACAAAAATACTTAAAATAGCTTAAGCACAAGGAGGCAGTGGATCATCCACTGGGAGAATCTAGTAAATGACATCAATATAAAATTTACAAATTCTGGTAGTTTATTCTTAATAGGTACTTTAGCCTTTGGCACTAGAGAAGGGTCAAGTATCAAAGCATCACTAACAATGGAGAAGGTGGGTATCAATTGCTGTCTAAATAGAAAATAAATTAATTAATAATGCTCCTTAGAGCACTAGGAATTGGGGCTATCTAGAAATTAGAGCAGTGTCATAGGACATGACATGTAGATGGCTTTGGTTGTACAGTATTAAAACTATTTTGGCACAGTTCATGATAATTATGGCAGTTGTGGTGTACGGTTTGGATAAGGAGAGAAATTCAATTAAAACAGGAAAATTTAGAAAGTAGGCTGATCCTAAGTAACTTAATAATTGGTGTAACTTAGTTAAGTAGTTTATGGAGGGAAAAGAGATTAGTGGATATCATAGTAGCTACAGATGCTGGAAGCAGTTGCACATCTAGGGTTCGGAATTATTTAGTCCTCCTCTTCGTCTTCATTGTAGCTTGGAATGTAGAGGTCTCTATGGTCTATTAGGAAGTTTACAAGTGCTATTAGCTTGGACCTAGCATAGCTGTTCGTTACCAGGTTTTTGTCCATTCCTTGATTAAATGGGTGCTCGGCTTAGTGAAGTGCCACGAGCTGGTTATCGGACATATGGTTGCATAATGTATTGGATTACCCACATCTCCACAGGCACAGTAATCATTCGGTAGCACGCCTATTCTGAATAAGTAGGATGGAAATGGCCCATGCCCGGTGACGAATAAGGTGACCTGTCTAGGCCAGCACTGATGAATTTGGGTGACTTTTGGCAAAACTTCGTAAACTGGTCTTCCTGTTGTTGCCTGGTCCCAACTGGTCTGCCATGTTTTATAAGCCTCCTCGGTAGTGATTCTTTTATAGTATGAGCGCGGGGTTGGTAGTGACACGTACGGACCCTGAAGAGAGGTTGCTTCTTTGGCCAAGCTGTCTGCAATTTCGTTGCCCTCAAGACCAACATGGGCCTTGATCCAAGACAGCTTTATAGAGTTGGTTGTATTGAGGATGTTCTGAATTGATCTTGCAAGTGGGCTGGTGGTGGAAGGGTTGTGATTGCCTTGATCCCTGATTGGCTGTCAGACCATATAGTACATTTTGGCTCCGCTGGATTGCCCAGTTCACCGCTTGCTGTATCGCATATAGTTCCGCTTGGAAGACCGTGTTATTGTTGTAAATGGGAAATTTCTCTGTATGCTCAATATTTCCATTGTGGATTACCACAAATGCAGCTCCCAATCTTTCTTCTTTTTCGAGCCATCTGTAAAGATGTGGTACATTCCATCATTGAGATTTGGGTGGTCTTCCATATTCAACTTGATCTTGGTGTCAACGTTATACTTTCCAGGATGGATGGACAGTTTGGCTATTTTGACCTCGATATTATGGTCTCCACTGGAGTTAAACAAATACTTAAGCTGGGCCTCTTTACTAATTTGCACATGCAGGGGCAGGATGCCTGCTATAACTTGGAGTGCAGAGGTAGCTGTTGTTCTGAACGCTCCAGTAACATTTAATAGAAACTGCCTTTGTATTTTATTCAAGAGTAACTGATTTTTGACTCTAAGATCTCGCCCCCAGACAAGGGACCCATGAGCAATAATCCTCTCGGCAATAGTCTTGTAAAGTAGGATCCTCTGCTTTTGTGAGAAGCCCCAACTAGTGCATGCCAGCCTGAGCAATTGTTGGTAAATTCTGGAGGCTTTTGCTCCTTGGGATTTAATGTGTTTTGACCAGTTGAGCTTCTCATCTATAATGACACCTAAAAGCTTGATAGCTTGCGACCTCTTGATCTTCTGATTGTTAAAATATATCTGCGGACCACACTGTAGTTTGGTGAGTAGTAGATATGCGGATTTATCTATTGAAATTCTCAGCCGATGTTTGTTGGCCCACTGATGGAAGATTGCCAGGGCTTCCGTTGCAACGAGACCCAATTTTCTCTCACTGCTGGCAGCCACCACAAATGTGAAATCATCGGCAAACGCCTGTAATGTGACACTGGATTTGGGATCAGTAGATTTCCCAACTGATGGCCAGTCCATTTGTAGGGGTTCATCTGCCAGTTTGTCGCTTCTTTGAAATAATTTGATAAACAGTACCACAATACACTTTTCTCATTTCACCAAATCTATCTTTGACTAAGACACATCTGCATGGTTCTTAGAAAAATTACGTTGTTGTCAAATATTCTAGAGAAAATTATCAATTTTGGGCCTTTCTTCCTTATCTATCTTTTGCAGTGGGTGTTTTTCAATTGTTATCAAATATGTTTAAAGCAGAAATATATGTAGTAACTTGCTACCTCATTCAATTCAATTTATACTTTGA
This sequence comes from Latrodectus elegans, assembly GCA_030067965.1. NCBI lineage: Eukaryota > Metazoa > Arthropoda > Arachnida > Araneae > Theridiidae > Latrodectus > Latrodectus elegans. The sequence continues at coordinate 49,144,574 of CM057810.1, forward strand.
TATCTTCTATTTGAAAACCATAAGGAAAAATTAAAATTTAAAAACAGAGGAGCATGAACTTTGTTCGTAGAAATGATAAGGATGTGTAATGTATGCATTACTTGCTCCTTTGGATAAGTTTAAATTCTCAAGTGTATTTAAATTAGTTTTACCATATTTTTCATACATTCAAAAATTATAAGAATAAACTACGCTGACACTTTTTCTACACATCTGGATTCAATTTGAAGAGCATTGATCTTCAGATATCTAGTGAAAAGTGACTCTTATACTCAATCAATTTATTATTAATAAACTCTTATTTCCATCAAATTGCTCAATTTGTTTCAGAAATTAGTTTTGAGTAATCTTTAACTGATTTTAAACATGAATTAAGAGTTGAATCTAACTTTTTTTATTTCTCGTACATTATTGCAAGCTCTAGAGTCGGTGTAATATTTGGATATTTTATTTACACAGAGCATGGTGCACAATTTCCCCAAGAAATTTGTGTATAAAAGGAAAGGAGAATTTTATTTTATTTCCCAAATTCAATCTATTTATGAAGATTTTTCTGAAGAACCAATATTTTTTCCTTTATAATTAATATCGACGTTTCAAAAATATGAACATTGTTAAATAATCTTCCTCAGCTTTTTGTTTGACAGTTGCCGTATAATACACTATCTCAACAACTTGCAATATTATGATTTTTATTTTATTCCTTTACTAGCTTAGAAATATTTGTAAGAAAATGAATTTCACTGATGTGAGTTGTGAAAATTGCTATTGGTTGCCAAGCATTTTTATTTAAAGTTTATTGCTAAATAGCATACAAACAGTGGAATACATGCGAATAAAAAGTAGATAGAATTCAAATTTCCTAATTATCACGCGTGAAACATTTTTTTAATACTTTATTTAAAATTATTTGATAAAAAATTTAAAAATAATCGAACCAATCCACATAATGTCTCTATAAGTGAGGACCTTTGCTCAGAATTAGTCCTAAAATACCTGTTATCGAAGATATATATTACGGAGCATTTTTAAAAATTCTTTTACAAAAACGGAAGTCATATTTTCAGTTTCAAATCATCTCGTGAGTTTGTCCGTCTCACAGAAAAGATAATTATGGTCGCCACGTCTTACAGATAGTTCTGTCACTTCTCAATGATATATTTTAACAATTTCAGTGGTCAAAAGCAAAGAGTATAGACACTTCATTGTGAATATTTTTAAATTGCCTAATTGGACTTGTCGAGCAAACTATTATTTGCCTTTCGCCAAATTCAGTTTTAAAAACTGATCTATAGGGGTCTCCTACTTCAGGTTACTTACTGGGCAGGATTTTCTCCAGAAACATCTATATCACATAGAGCTTGTGGATTCACCCAACTACATTTTATGTAGGGAACATGTTGACATGGATGGCGAGCATCTTTGGAAATGTTCTGCCCTCCAGGAAGACCGCTCTTCTACACATTTCAAGACGCTCTCCACTCCTGGAAATACTTCTTTTCTTTACTGGACTGCAAGACTTATTATGCTCGAAAAAGCCAACATAAGGACGTAATAAAATAAATAAATAAAAAATAAAAAAAGTTTTAAAAACTAGAATTTATTCTTTATTAAATTTTCCTAACTCCATTTACTATTTCAAAAAATACATAAAATTTCTATCGCTTGTTTCACTATTTAGTTTTTATTTTGACCGGGAACACTATATATGTCCCGGTCAAAATAAAAACTAAATAGTGAAAATGAAAATTTACGAAAACTAAAAATGAAAACTAAAAATGAAAATTTACGCTCACATTGCACGGAGATATCACTGTCCTTTCTTCCTTTACTATTCGGAGACCTTTCCATAACACTCATTATTCAATGAACCTACCATATCAAATATACTTTGAGGTATTAAATTTAGACTATTCAGTTTATTTGATTGGAACCCAGTGTTTTCTATTAAGTGCTTTAATGGCATATTACATTCTAATGTTATAGCATAGGAGGTATTCAAAATAAAAAAGAACATCTGATATTAAAAAACATAAGTGTTTGCTTCGTTTAAAAGAAAATGTTTCATGGCTTAATACATTTGTATCACTGAGGAAAAGGTGATCGATTCCAGTTCAGTAGAAAAGGTTAAAGAACTCACTGAAGGATCCTTAACATCTTTCATTCTTATATTATCTTATCCAAATGAAACCAATGTTTAAAAATGTCTTTTCTTCAGGTTACTAAAAGTATAAAGGACTAAAGGGAAAGAAAAAATGAGATGCTGAATAAGTGAAAATTTTTGAAGCGCATTCTTCTTTAGATAGCAAGCAATATGGGAACGACCATTACATTGGAAAAAAATTATTTCTATCGCCAGCATTCGAGAAAAAATTTTGTGCATATGATGCGCAGTTCATGCAATGCTTGCGATAAACCGCTGAGATATGCTCTTTGTCACCAAGATTACTGTTTGTAACCAAATTTATTTGTTACAAGCAATAATCTTGGTGACATTTTGTTATATATATGTGTGTGTTGTGTATATATATGTATGCATGTAAAGTGTTGCGTAACTTAGGAAGTTTTTGTGATGAATGTTTGATTTTCACTTGATTATCCATCATAGTTTTCATTAATTTTTTAACAACGGTTTCATCAAACTTGAACGTTAGAATTATTTTTCCAAAATGAGCATTCTTTAATTTAGATTCAGACCAGAAGAATTCACTACAAATAAATGAGATGCATTTATCCACACGTAATCCAATATTTGTTTTTTAAGTTAAATACCAATGGAAGATACGATGTTTATGACGTTCTCAATTATTTCAACTGTAATAAACAATTTTATCGAAATAAATTTGGTATTTTGTTTTCAGATATTTAAACCTTAAGTTATTTTAACAAAATAATTTTATCCGTAAATATATTTTGTTTTATTATGTAAATGTTTTATTATAATGTATATATTATGTATTTTTATAATAATGTATTAATTATATATAATGTATTTATTATGCATTTTTATTATGTAATGTATTTATTATAATTTAATACTTATAACTGCTAGGGACATTTAATATTATCATTCTAATTATGAGAGAGCATACATTAAAAATGACATTTCTATTTTTGCACCATATATTTGAAAATGTTTTTTATCTTTTGAAATAAAATATGCATCGCAAATACCCTTTCTTAATTCTAATACAATTTTCACTGTACTTAATATCGATACGACACAATTTCCTGACTAAGAGTTTGAAATAGCTCATCAAAGACACTTAATAGTTTCAAATCTTTAAAAATTTTATACTATGCAATTCACAATATTACGAGTCAATTACAAAATAAATTTCACATGACTTAAATTTATTTTTATTTTTTCTCGAAGTTTTGTCCCTGAACTAATAGAGAACCCATATTTCGCTAATGCTGCTCTTTATTTTCAGTTAACTGTTTATTTCGTCATCTTTTAAAAAAATACACAAGGATATAATAATCTATTTCGTCTAGGATATAAAAGATATTATATATATATATATATATATATATATATATATATATATATATATATATATATATATATATATATATATATATATATATATATATATATATATATATATATATATATATATATATATTTCTCTCTCTCAATTTTTGCTTTCAAGAATTCATTGATTGATTAACCTAAAACATTTTAAATGGATTTTGATCCACAGTAACAATTACATTCCTCGACTGCATTGGGAGTTGAACCCACGAACTGTTGAATAAAAGTTCAAATCCTTAACTATATTCATACATACAAAGATAACAGAATACATTGAATAAGCAATTTCCATTTTCATTCGTAAGATACTGAAATTTAAATGCATAGTCACTGATTTTGTATAACATTATTATATAGAGTGGAATTATATTACTATAAAAATTTCCTCCATAATTCACACTATGAATGAATGCATTGAAATCCTGTGCAATTTAATAATTTTATTTTATTGTAGATTAAAAAAACTATGCTATATTAAAATGATGATGCAAATATTTTGGTATATCTAGAAATATGGATACTATGAATATAAAATATATAGATACTTCATCATGTACGGGTCGGATACATCACATAACAAAATAGAAATATAGAAACACCAGAAGGAAATTAAATTTGGTGGATGTTTAAACTTTTAGATTTATTGTACCTCTGAATTGTTATATATACCTCACTAAAATAATCTTGGTATATCGTACATAACTACCATCCATTTTCCCCGTGGTACAGATGAAAATGATTTATAGTTGTTATTATATCTTTCAGATATTACATATGGATGGCATTGATTTATAGGTATTTGAATCAAAAATATATTTTTTTATAATTGTAATTTGCTTATCTTTATATGTTTTAAAAAAAAGTAATCTCTGTGAGAACATATCGCATAGAATTCTTTAGAGATATGACGTTTCTTTCATTTCGCTAAATATTTCGAAATATTTCTAGAAGGGATTTTCTATGAGTATTAAATAGAATAAAAGCGATTACAATATAGATGTTTGTCTGCGTCTCTTTTATTTTATTTTATTTTATTTTTTTTTTTAGCTCATCTGAGATTCTTCCGGACTGTCGAACTGCAAAAAGGTTTTGTTTTCGACATCAGGAATCTGACTGATGCCTTTTCCATGAAAATTCCTGAGTGATTTATTTCTCTTTTTTCACTGATCAAATATTCTTAGAGTTCAATCTTTGGATGCATTTTTTTTTCAAGAGATATTTCTTCAAAGGAAAAATTTGTGAATGAAGCCCTAATAAATGAAGTATTTGAGATATTTTTGTACACATATCTCATACGACCGGTGAATGTCCAAAACATTTTAAGGTTATCGCCGATACTAATTTTTATGACCCACATACTTAAAAATATACTTGTTTAATTCCTAATCTTCAATGAAGGGGATCATGAGATTAAAAAAAAAATATGAATAACTCTTGATTCAGAAAAATCTGCACACACTTGACACAGTGTGCAAATTCATCTGGATTTTGAACAATTTTCTTTTTAGGTCGCATTTTTTTTAAATATTATTATTTATCTGTGCAATTTATGTCTTAAATTATTAAAAAGATTTCCTACTTTAATAATTTTTTATAATTTATTGCATTTAATTTTCAATATTCATCATTGTTTCTAAGCAGTTCCATTTTTTTAATGTATTTTTTTTTTTTACCTTTCTAAAATTACAAGTAAAAAATAGCAAATGACTTTGCCAAATTATATTGTAATTTTAAAATGTATATTTAAGAGTTTGTGTTTCGCTTGAAAGTCAAATTTTATTTTGCAGTTTTATTTTATTAAAAAATAGAAATTTAAATTCAGGGGATGATTTTTTTTAACATACAATTGATGTATGGATGCATTGATGTTTTTAGAATCTTTATTAAATGCATATATTTCAAGGCAAAGTCAGATAATATGAATTACACGCACTGATAAATTATATTTAAACTTTATGAAAATTCAAGTTTATTCATTTTAAAAATGCGATATTTATTTGGAATTAATTTTGGAACGCATGTTCTTGGGCATTTTTCCTTATTATTTTTTCAAGAATAACGGAAAATTATAAAATATATTATATAATTTAAAAACTGAAGAGAACATGCAGAATTCGTTTTATAGAAATACTGTTATCTACCAAATAACCCAAATATTTGTAGTTTGACAGTTTATGACCTTCGAATGTTTTTAAATTAACACCAATTGATTCCAATGAAATTAAACAATCAATCAATTCCAATGTTTAACATTGAATGGTCTCGATTAAAGATATCTTTGACCCTATATTTTTACCACAACTTCCTCACCCTTCTATAAATGACAAACTGAAAAATTTCTTTAAAAAAAATGAAATTTGTGGAGAGGTTCACCTATTTTCATTTAAAATTACAATCTCTCCCTAATGACTGCAATTTTTTGAAATCCTTTTTCATCTATCTAGTCACCCGATTAAATGTAATCATAATGATATCCTTCGAAGACAATTGGAATGGGCATTTTCGGTATTCTTTCGAACTTTTCGATGAAATATGGAATTCTGGAGGTCACGTGACGCACTTTCTCGTCCCTCGCAGACGTATAAAAAGCAGAATCCGTATCCGGGAATACCATCGGGAGAGCTCTGTGACCAGATTTTGCTGTTTAGTGTTCAATACTTCCAGTACTTAACTCAATTCGGCAGATGAGCATGCTAAAAGTGAGTAGTTTTTCCTTCATTTCTGGATTTTTAATTATAATGAATTCGTCTTGCTATGGATCTAAAATAGTAAGTAGAAAACAAGATAACTAAGTGAGAATGGTACTCATTTATTTTTACGGTTCTTATTATTAAAACATAGGCTCGATGATTTTGTAGTTTATTTTAGCCATTATTCAATGTTACCTGTTTAAGGCATTAAACGCAAAATCTTTATTTTTGAAGAACAATATAGAATCTTCTTTTGATGAATTAAAAATTATGAACACTATTTAAAAAGTATGTATAAATAAAAAAGAAACTAAAAACTTTAATGAAAACAATTCAACACAGTTTAATTATATCAATTCCTCTTCATTTCTGTCCAATTATTTCAGTGTGTGGAAAACTATTTGCAATTTTTTTTTATCTCATATTCCTTATTTGGTGAATTAAAAATTGGCAATATTTAAGTAAAAATAGGTACAGATAAAACTTAATGCATAATGTAGTGAAAATATTTTATAGCGAAGATCGGAATAGGCAACTTAATAGTGTAAATGTTTATTCATTTGTTGTCATCTATTTGTATATTATTATTGTTTATAATTTGGTGGATGGTAACTTGCATTTTTTCCCGTTTATCGTGGTAAAAGTATACATGTACGCCAAAGTTTTACCCAATTTATGAGGCAAGTTTACTACATCTTTAATATCAATTTTGGTTTTAATAGCTTAGTCTTTTCTCAATTTTAAATTTCAAATGTGAGAGCTATTAGGGAATAAAATACAAATTCTACTGTCTTTCTGTTTTTTTCAAAGCTTATTTTTTATTACCATAATTTAAGTTTAAGTGATCAAAAATATTGTTTTTTATTCTTATGTATTTCTGTGATAATTTTGGAGAAAGGTATTTGTGAACATATACATATTTCTGTGAACCACATTTTCTGATGTCACCTAATATAAAAAATAAGCAAAAATTTTAATAAAAATCATAAATTTTTTTCTGAAATTTGTGCTTATTTTCAAATTATTTTTCTTTATTGCTTTGTATGCACATTGTTTATTGCTCTTGAATTTATGTACAATATTTACCAATATTCTATAAGTGTTTATTACGAAAAGCTTTCTTTATCCTGTTTTATGCGTCCAATTTCGAAATTTAATCAATCAATTTGTTGAAAATTTCTCCAAATTTTTTCTGCAATTTACTTTATTTAATCCTATAATCGGGATCACCATGATTCAGTATCTATATGCTTATATAATAAACATACAGATTTTTTTTGGTTTCAAACTTTGAACCAATGATAATTTTCTCTTATTTACAAACTTTAAACCAATGATAATTTTCTCCTTAATAGTTATTATTTTTTATAAATTTTTAACAAAGTTGTATGTAACCTGCATTTCTAAACTAATGTTACTGAGTATTCAATTTTGAACCAATTATTGAGCAAACTTTTACAAATTTTACATCATAATTTGTGTGCTGTAAGATTAAGAATGCTCCTTTTTATAATTTATTTTCCCCATATATTTATTTAATCCTTCATATTCTTTGGATTTTATCGTGATTAAAAATGAAAGCTATTAATTAATTATATTTTTCGTATTTTTTAAAGATTATAATCATTACATTTGGCTTTGCTTTAATTGCACAAAGCAAAGCCTCCGGGGGAAACAGTGGATACGAAGGGGAAATGGTAAAATACAATGTAGGAATGAGAGAATATGGTGATGGATTGGGAGGATATAGAGGTGGATTGGGAGCATATGGAGGAGGAATGGAAGGATTTGGAGGAGGAATGAGAAGATTTGGATTTGGAATGGAAAGATATGGAGGAGGCGGGAATAGACAGGGATTCCGATGGGAAAACGTAAGTTAGTTTTTATTACAATTTGAAACGATTTTAAAGTGTTGGTATTGTTCCTAACACTCAATATATATTACGCATTGATGTGAAAAAAATATTAGTTAATACTAAGCAATAAAATAAACAAATTATACAGATTATACTGTGTTGGAACAATCCACATACGCTTAAGTATTATGAAAAAAATAATAGGAGAAATAATTATATGATAATTATATATATATTTTATTTCAAATGTGTGATACTTATAAAATACACCCATAAAATTTAATATTATGTATATTTTCAGGGAATCGTTTCATTCATTTTTAACTGCGAATGTTTATTTTAATTTCTCTATAAACACATTAAAAGTATTGAAAGAGAAATTCTCTAATTTTCTTTAATTTCAGAGAAATTCTCTAATTTTCTTTCACTTCAGAGAAATTTTCTAATTTTCTTTCACTTCAGAGAAATTTTCTAATTTTCTTTCATTTCAGAGAAATTCCCTAACTTTCTTTCATTTCAGAGAAATTCTCTAATTTTCTTTCATTTCAGAGAAATTCTCTGATTTTTTAAAATGCAAAGGTTTAATCGTGTTAAACTGTTCCGTATTATTATTAGTTTCCTGATACTAACCATATCACTGTATATTAATATCTGAATATCTATAGTGTGCATTGAGTTGTTTTACTCAGTTTATATTGGTATAATTATTTGTTTCAGTCCATGCCCAAGCCGTACAATTTTGCTGTCCAGTCAGCCGATACAGGAGCGATGAGCCACAGAAGAGAAACGGCCGATGGCAACGGCAATGTGAAAGGTTCCTACGGATACAACGATAACCAGGGGTTGTATAGGCAAGTAGAGTACACAGCTGGGCCACAAGGATTAAAGGCCTCCGTCAAAACGAGCGAGCCAGGCACAGATAGCAAGCCTCAGAGTCCTGCTGACGTTGACATGATTTCACAAACGCCACCTGTTGGAATTCAAGAAAAATACAATAGATATGGTAATAACCAATACATTTAAAACTCTTATCAGCTACAATAATTAAAACTAATTAATATTAATTGTCAAATGATTAATTTTCTGTTTGAGGAAAATATAAGCCTTAATATATTAAAAATATTTAGCTACAATTGAATTAATACTTTTAAAAAAACCCTGTTCCTATATATAATTGCTTTTTGAATGCTTTATTTAAGTTAAATATAAAGTTTTTTTAACATATTTTTGGTCAAGATTTAAAATGCTTACATTCGTATGTCTTATGAATAATTAAAATATTAGAAATTGATTTCGATAATATTAATTCGATATATTAATTCGATAATATTAATTCGATATATAATTCAATATATTAAACCGAATTCTTATGTTTTAAATCCAGTAAATAATAGTAAATAAAAAATTTTCCAAAGGTGGAGAAGTATTTATGATTGCAAGATATTTTTTGTAAAGTTATAGTTTACGAAAATAATAATTATTATAATTAAGTAAAATAATTTTTACGAAAAGAGCTGCTTTCAGCGTAATTTTATGTTTAGTTTTCGTTTGCTGTAGTAAAAATACCTTTACCACAGAAAATAAATATCAAGGAAAGAAGCGAGTTATTCATTGAAAGAAGATTTATATATATATATATATAATATATATAATATAATATATATATATATATATATATATATATAATATATATAATATAATATATATATATATATATGTATATTCTCGCCTCATATATTTTATTAATATATTAGTTTTTTTATATAATTGTTAAAATATTAATGGTTTTCCTTTTTGCTTTGATAGGCGATATGGGAGGAGAATTCGGTGGTGCACTAGGATATATTGGTATAGCTAACCATGGTGGAATGGATGCAGGATTTGGTGGGCCATTCCGAATAGGGGGATACAATGATATGGCTAGCCATAGAGAAATGAATAGAGGATTTGGTGAAACATTAAGAACAGGAAGATACAGCAGTATGGTAGGCTATGGAGGCAGAGATATGAGATTTGGTGGAGACACAGGAGTCCAAAACTACAGTGGTATGGCAGGCAATGGTGGAATAAGTAGAAGATCATCGGGCTTATTCAGTGGTTTTGCAATAAGCCAGAAGGGTAAAAGCATGCATTAAACTGTGTAACATTTTCTCTGACAAAATCACTCTGATAATAACATCACTATATTACTTATAGTGGTTTTGGTTGGTTTTCGTGAAATGGTAATTTTATGTATTACTGATTTTTAGTTAATTTCTAATGTATACACTGTAATCTATCTAATGTATAAAAAATCGAGAGATTTTCTTCGTTTTTTTAAAAAGTGACAATGAATCTACTTTAAAGATCTTCCTCGAAATATTTATTAAGAATAGAGGAACTGTGTGTTTCTTAATGTGTTCTTATTAGATATGCTAAGTATGCTAATTCTTTTCAAATCATAATAGTTATTTTTGTTACAGGCATGGTGGGGTTTACTGTCGGCGTGTGTCTTACTTATTAATTAAAGTTTTAAATTTCTCTTATTCAGGTCCTAAAATTATTTCTTGAATTAGAGATATTTAATAGTTATCGATTGCATTTCTTTCGCTGTTGTAGTATTGTGCTGTAAAAAATCTGTTGTAAATATGTTTGCGCCAGTTTAATTTTTTTTCATTGTTTTACTTCAAATGATATCTCTAAATGGGCATTTGTAATGTAAGGGTAGACATTGCTTAGTTATATATATGTTGTTTGTCGTTTAAAATTTGAAATAAAACTTGATGAAATGAAAATTTGTGTTTTTGAACTTTATTTTTCATTACATTTTTTTATTGGGCTGTGATGTTTCACATAGTTTTAAATTAAAATTGCTAAAAACAAAGCTTCCTATACGTTACCATTTAAGATTTACATGTATTATATTGTCATTTATGAATGAATATAAATTATTTTAGGAATATAGAAAACTAAAGAGTTTAATATCTAAAACATATAAAATTCATAATAATTCAAAATATTTATGGAAAATTTTAAATGATAAATAATTTTTTATTTAACTTATTGTAGTATTTAAATAAATAATTAAAAAAATAAAGAAAACAGGAATTTTTAAAAAAATGAAATTCTGAAATTTCGGGAAAAATAACTTTTTTTTTCTCATGCATTACTATGTTTATGAAAATAAAACTGCTCTATAATATATTTTAGATATATATTTTATACAATATTTTAGACAATAATATAATATCTTATACAATAGTTACAAATTAATCTTATACAATACTTTAATCTATAATATTTTATACAATATTTTAGACAAAATACCATCTAGCACGATATATCGGTCAATTCAATAACAAGTACCACATATTTGGGGCTTCTAGAAAGGTAATGGATGATAATAGAAAGGGTCACGAAGGAATTATATAGTCTAAAGTCACGACAGCATGCACACAAAATTGCAAGATTAACTTGATTAAGAAAAATAGTGTAGGGAAAGAGAATCTCAGTTAAAGAGACAGACAAGTATGAAAGCGGGTTGCAGTGACTAAAGAACGAAAAACAACTACAGCAAGTGGTTGCAGAGCTCAATCAACACTCCTTTCCTCCAATGTCAAAAATAGAATACACATTCATAAACAGATAGTTTATGGCAAGGAAGCAATGTCCAAGCCATTCCTCACAGATATTAATATGACAAATATGGTCTATAGCTGTGTTACCATCATAAAACCTGGTCCGCTGATTTGTGGAAGAAAGTAACATGATCTGACAGATCATCTTTCACATTTTTCCTTAAAATAGGTTGAGAGCACATTTCGAGGACACTAGGACAAGGGTATGACCGTGATTGTCTCCTTTCCTCTACAAAGCATAGAAATTAATCTTAAATGTGGTATGTAACAGCCGTGTTGTAGGGCCGTGGTAGTCTGATTGGTTAGGGTATCGTGCTCATTATCGGATGGTAGTGATTTCGAATCCCGTCAAACAAAAGATTCGTCGTGTTCACAAAAAACAGCTGGGTAGGTCGTAATGTCCTCCAAATTAAATGATAACTCTGGGGGTGGTAGACCAACCATTAGGGGTCTTATGCTTGGTCCCTGTTCAAAATCACGAAGACTCCTCCCGGATGCTTCTATATAATTAGTAGAGCCCAACTCAGGGCTGGGTACAGGGAAGCATGCTGGTGCCACAACAACCGTGTCGTAGTTTTCTGCTGGTTTAATCATAACCTTGAAAGGAAGGATCACTTGGGAGAAGTATACAAAAATTTTATCTGACCATATCTATACTATGATGAAAACTTTGTTTCCAGCAGGAAACAGAATTTTTCAAGCTTAATAATACACCCATTCATACGAGTGAGACTTGTCCAATCATATTTCGTTAAACATGAGGATAAAGTTAAAAATACATTTATTTTGGCCGACACAGTCACCCAACCGCAAAATAACTGAATCGTTATGATCCGTTTTAGAGCGTTCAATTCTGAATCGGTATCTTTCAGTAGAATATGTCACAGAATTTTTATATCTCAATGAAGAATGTTACAATAGTACTCTAAATACTATTCAGCATTTATATGAATCGATTCTAGCTGTATTTCACCCCAAATTTAGTTTTATATCATATTAAAAAATATTATTTATAATTTAAGGTGTTCTCATTACTGTGATAACCACCTCATATGTATATAGATATACTCTTACAGATGTTCATAAATTTGTACATATTTTAAAAATACTTTTTTCCTCTGTGTAAAAAAAGATATTAATTTTTTTTCCAATGGCAGATTGTAGACAGTTACAACTGCAACAGAGTCTATTAATATATTGTTCCCTGATACCCAAGGAACCGGCCAGAAACAGCGACCTCTTATCCGCAGAGGCGTTGCCCTGTGTGCACCACAGGGGGTGAGCCACCATCGCACCCTTACACATGCCATAGGGACCCGTTTATAGGGTAGGCATCATTCATACTTTATTCACACACACAAGGAAAGGACAAATACAGGATAGAGAGAGAGAAAGTACATCCATGCCTGAATCGGTATTCGAACCCAGAACCTTCCTATTCGTAGTCAGGCACGCTGACCACTAAAAAAGTTGGCCGGCAGATATTAAAATTTTAATACATGAATATAAAATTTAAATACTTAATAAGGATAATAGGTTTTAAGTTAGTTTGATGATTTTTCATAAATTCACCCTTTTATAAAAATTGAATTTTCGTAAAGGAAAATAAATGTCAATGTTGAAATGGCTTACAACCATTAATATTTTAAATTCAATCTAAATAAATTTGAATTGAATATCGAAAGATAGATTAAATCAATCAAAAATATATATTGTATTGCAATTATTATAAAAGAGTATATATTGTATATATTATATGCTGCAATTAGAAAAAGTTTCTCTCTATAGAAAAATTTGATTTCATCGCAGAAGCAGTGAAATTTGATTTCCTCTACAAAAAATAACAAAAGTTTTTGCAACTATTAATGTGACTGTTGAAGGTCATTCATGAAATGGACGTTCAAAGAAAAAAAGAAACTTATTATTTAATCGGAAATGAAATGTCTTTTCTAAACAACTTCTCTAAAATAACAAGAAATAAAAAATGCGAAAGTAAAACATCCTTCAACAGAGGAAAATTGTTTTTCTCATTCATTTAATTACTAACTTGTCACTTCTTTGATTTACAATCAATATTATTAATGAAGTAATTTTATACTTACTATATATATGTATACAAAAGAGAGCAAAATATTTACTTTTTAATTTCTTTCATTTCTTTTTTATATTATTAGATTAATTTATCCTTTTGAGTTTTTTTCTTAAAAAAAATACTGATGGTGCTCAGTGAAAATTAATTTATTATCATAATATTAATATAAAGAGTACTTTTAAAGATTTATAATATGACTAAAAAATCCTCAGAAGGTTACAGCCAGTAAAGACATTTTAATGCTTGCACAGCAACTGCAAGCAACACGTCTCTGGACTTCGTTATTCATAATCCCTTATAACTTAAAGCGCATATTACAGAATCGTTTTAGCTAAGTGAGATAAAAACAGTTTTGACAGGCATAAATTTATACTTGATTTAAGTGTGAATCAGTGCATAAAAATAACACTTGTATTAAAAAATGATTACGTACTTCATACGACTACATTCAGTATATATAGGAAATTCAAAAGCGGTTATTTACTTCTGGAGTACGCTGACAGAGAAGAAAGGTCGCAGTAATAGAAGAAAGCATTTCAGCTGTAAAGATAATGATTGACAGAATTTGAAAAGCGATATACCAGGAGATAGAGAAGAACTTTAATGTTCTTGCAGCAGCAATTCATTTCTTTCTGAATGATCATTGATACGTAAAGAAACTTTGTTATTTCTGGATGTGATTTGGTGTCAAAAGATTGCTGAAAATGTCTGATAAGTAACAATCTCGGCGTGTGAACAGCATTGTAACTGGTAGCGAATCTTACTAGTGCTATAACGATATACCGATTAAAGCTCAAAATAAAGTTTTTGTGCTTAATGATGAAGACACGTGTATAGCTGTCAGAAAATCTCGATTAATTAAGAAAATGATGATAGCTGTATTTTTCAAATCAAGTGGAATTGTAAGGCGTGCAGTTTTGGACACGCAAAAGAAAATCACAGTTAAGTGATAAATTGAGCAATGTCTACCTAATGTCACACATTTCATGAAAAACTGCTTCTAAAATCAAAGATGTATATACGGTTTCTGCATCTTGCAACACTCCAGCGCAATGTGTTAAAGCCTGCATCGAGTATTTGACCATTACTGAAGTGAAACTTCTCGAACAATTCCCATACTGACCTGACCTTGCTCTCTGTGACCTCTCATTGATTCCGCATGTGAAATGAAGCTAAAATTAAAATTATTTGATAATGACGAGTGCTTTTGGATATTTATGGGTTATTTGGACAACGAGTGTGCCCCATTCTCAGATGAAACTTGGCAAAGCTGGTTGAAGAATAAATTTGGGCTCATGAAGAAGTGCATTATGGAAATTACTTTGAATAAGTTCAATAAATAAAGCTGCATTGGAAAAATATTGTTGCACCCTTCGTACTTCGTAGAGGTAACCATTATGTGTTGTAAATAAGGAAACTATGTTTCCATAATAACGCATTAGTAAACTGATTTAAGTTTACTATTGGATATATAATTAATCAAAAATAGTTCTTACTTTCATTGCAAAAAATGTGTGTTTTTTTTTTTTTTTGTGTGTGTGTTACGGTTATAGGGGTTATCTTTGAGAGTTAAATTAATAATGAAATGTTAAGGAATGAAATAAATAAAATTCATCACACACGCATGATGAAAAAGTCGGTGTAAAAGAAGCTCAAATTGTTTTATGTATTTTTTGAAATTATTTTTTAGATAAATTTTAAGCGGAATTTCAATTATATTCTAAATTTTTTTATATTGAAATTGTTGAAATCTCAATCAGTCATTTAAGTTCATTCAGATGAAATTAATAAATGAAGAATCTTTTACACGAGACGCGCGAGATTTACATCTCAATTTAAAGTCAAAATATAAAATTTTTTATTCAAGTTTAAAAAAATGTTTTTTGCAATTTTGTTTGAGTAATAAATTTTTAATCCACCACACTAATACGAATATGAATACAGTCTGGTTCGTAATTATTCAATAGAAAAACTTCAATATTTTGATCAAAACTGAGAATTTAAAACAGTTAGCAAATTTCTTGACAATACTAGGGCTGTATTTGTAATATAATAGACATAATAACTTATTCAGTTTACTCTTAATCTAAGTGACTTCAGGTGTATATAAGATAGTATTTAAATCTTCGCATTATTAATGCAACATTAAATTGATTTAAGCAATGGAAGCACATAGAAGTTTTAAAATATTTAAAATTTGATACTAGAAAATGTTTTTCATTTGCTGAAGGGTAGCGATAACCTGATGGAGAAAAACAATATTCCCGTAAACTTGAAACTAAGGTTTCGAACTCAAATGAAGACCACTGAGCTAAGAAGGCATATTTCTGTTAAAAGTTCTCAATATTCATTGATTGATGTGAAGATATTGATGCCTGTTCAAATATCGAGGACATCACTGTGGTTTAAATTAAGGTTGCATTTGATTCTGCTTAGCGGCTTTAGATGGCAGAAATAAATAGGAGACCTGAAACGCATACAGAAATTTAAGCTTTATTTGCTGACTTTAAATAATTTTTAAATAATATGGTAACAACACTGGAAAGTAGTTTTATTTTCCTTCCATTATTTCACTCGATAAAAACGCTATGATCCTTTAACTTTATTTTGTGTAAAAATTTGCTGGTTTTCAATATATATATATATATATATATATATATATATATATATATATATATATATATATATATATATATATATATATATATATATATATATATATATATATCGCTGTTAAATAGTTTAATAATTCTTTTGTCTTGTTTCAGATATGAATGTGTCGAGTCATAACTAAAAATAGAGAAACTACTTTGTAAATTGTTAATTATATAAGGTACAATATGTTGTAAATGTTATATTACAATGACCCCATAACGCCGTATGCAACATTTCCTTAACTCTGATTAAATCAAGGATTCAACAACGGTTAAGTGAATTTATTTTTAATTCATGATGCAGTCTTCATAGAATTATCAGCATACATCATTTAAAAAACTAATTTGAAGTAGAAGGAAAAGTTAATTGGATGTAATTCAAGCTTCTTGAAAATTTGGCTATATTAAATTACTTAAAAGTGAAATATACTATATATTATAAATTACTTAATAGTGAACACTACTGTATATTATAAATTATTTCTTTATATTTCCTCCTAACTATTTCTGAGGATCGTTTGTGTAAAAACAAGTATCTTGCTATTTTGAATCACAGTGGAGAATAAAATTGATTCTTAAAGATATATACTTGATTAATATCAGCTTGGGGGCAATATTTGTAGAGTTTAGAATTCCCTTTACATCGTAGGCCCGAATTAACTGTGTCTTTATGTTCCAAAAGGGATTGATTAGTGCAACAAGCAAATCAATCATTTAGCAAATTAGATAAAACCAATAATAATAATTTATAGTTATATAAGATTGTATTAATAATAAAATAGGCACTCACATTTTTTAAAGAATCCATTGTATTTAAAATATTCTTAGAAGGGATTTTCTCAAAACTGAAATTCAGCAGAAAGGCTATTACCAAAAAAAGATGATTAAAAGATTATCATATATTACACTACTGTGTAATATATGATAATCTTTTAATGGGAGAGCTTCAGAGGAGCTAGTTATGAATGATGAAATAAAAGCATTTTACAGAGATTGTTCTTATGATTAGGAATCCTCCTGGAACACAACAAAGAAGCAATTCAAAACAATATATTTTTTATTTTTTTATTTATCAAATCTTCAATCAGTACAACCGCATGAACAAAAAAGAATGGCAGAAAATTAAAGAAAGGTATTTATCTATTGCATAAATAATAAGGAAGTTTGAGATTTATTTCGAATAAGTTGCAAATCCCAATTTTCAACTTTTAATAAACATAATTTTTTTTTATTCTTGTTTGAATTTCAAACACAACGAACAGATATAAAAATAAATAGCAGAATATAATCGGAACTTTAACTATAAAAAAATGCTCGATAAAAAAGTTTATTAACTGAAATAATTAGAATCGGAAAAAGTGTGACCTTCGAATATTTTAAGGTAATTCAAGCAGATCACTGTAAAATAAAACAACCAATCATTTCCGGTATTTAGCAATAAATGGCCTCTCTTTTCAGCTCTAGATTTCTTTTGACATCTATCATCAAAGTTTTTTAAATGACAAACCTTGAGGAACAAAGCTCCAAGAAGTTCACCTACTTTCAATTGAATTCCACTCTCTCCCTAATGACGGTAATTTTTCAGAATCTGTTTCATCTTTCGAATCATCCGATTAAATAAGTTTAAATTTTCCTTAGAAAAACTTTCTCCGTTTTATAAACTTTAATTATCTCTAAGAAAAAAATGTAGCTCTGTAGGTCACCTGACAGACAAAATCATCTCCTGAAGATGTATAAAAGGGCGGTCAGTCTGCGGAAGGGACATCAGAGTTAACCGAGTGTCCAGACTTCGATGTTTAGTGCTCTACCTCAACTACTCCCAGCATTTCAAAATATGAATACGATACAGGTAAGTATTTCTTTGTTAAATTTATTATAATAAATCGATTCACATAATTGTTGTTCACCGATCCGAATGTGATAATTTAAAATGCTAAATTTAGTCAAAATTGGAAAGTAGGAAATCGTGGAAAAATTTTGCTCAAAGTAAATCTTTTAGCTTTTAATCTTGTTATTTGAGTCATGTTAGTCCAGGTTATTGCCATTCATTACAGGCGACCAATCGAAATCACTAAGAATATGCAGCCATTTCATAGTTTTGTACCACCCTCATGTGACAAGGGTGTCATATATTAGCTGAAACCCTATTCTCTAAATCGCATCACGGGAAATAACGAGGAATCAGAACATACAAAAATTTCAACATGTTTAAGTACGTTAATATCTTTGACACTGTATAGTGGATTGCCTAAAGCATAGTGGATTGTGGCATTTTGCCACTGCATAGTGGATTGCCTAAGATTTACGTGATGGATATTAAATGTTGTAAAACATTGTAATGTCCCTCTCGTAAATGGCTCCAGGGAGAATTTTTCATATGTAATGGGCCATATCTATGTGTTAAAAGTAAACCGGAAAACTTTCAAGAACCCATCTTCATAGATATGCATGCAGAAGGCAGAAAGAAAACATCCATCTTTCGTTGTTCAGCAGTAGATAGGATTGAAGCCGTAACTTTTGATCCGAAGAACATTGTCTAAGAAATAGACCAGGATAATCCCTATGAGTATAAGTATTTGCTTTATAGACCAGGATGATCCCTATGAGTATAAGTATTTGTTCAACAGTAGATGGGATTGAAGCCGTAACTTTTTGATCCGAAGAAGATTGTCTAAGAAATAGACCAGGATAATCTCTATGAGTATAAGTATTTGCTTTATAGACCAGGATGATCCCTATAAGTATAAGTATTTGTTCAACAGTAGATGGGATAGAAGCCGTAACTTTTTGATCAGAAGAACATTGTCTAAGAAATAGACCAGGATGATCCCTATGAGTATAAGTATTTGCTTTATATAATAATTTTTATAAAGAATACATTCTATGACTGGATCAGTTATTGAAATCACTACTATCAAGAAGCGATACCAATGATTTTATACATCAAGTTGCCACCTCTTTATCATTTGAAATTATGAAATTTAAAGTCGTTTATTCAAATTTTACTCATTTATATATTAATTGCTATATTATGTTACAAATGAATTTATATATTTCCTAGGTATTATACTAAAAACAAACTTCAAAAATCCAGCATGTGTTTATAATTAAAAAAAAAATATCTTATTAGGAAAATAAATTTTTATACAAATTGATAATGGATTTATAAAACTTCAGTATCTCTAAAATAATAACAAAAGTTTTTGAAGAATATTTGCTCATGTCAGAAAATTTAGCATCGCTATTTGATGCTTACTTTTCAAATGTTAGGGTTGAAATGAAATGTATATAACGTAGAAAATTATTTAATTGACACAATTTCTATTCTATGACTACGAATAGATTTGCTTTTTATTTACGATTTGCTTCATGTATCTAAAACCTTAAATCCTTTTAGAAATCTATTTTCTTAAGCAAAGATAAAGCTTTGACCGAATGTTGAAGTTGAAAAATAATGTCTGCTAAGGAAAATCTGGCCTTCCTTTTGATTTTTTCCCCTTATGATTCGTAATCACGTCTGGAAATTTCTCACCAAATTTGGAGATAGGGTTCATCTTGAAAGTTATTCAGGACAACACAGCCTTACGCATTTTCGATAAAAATTCTCTTAAACACTCATTTATTCGGGTCGGTTAATTTTGCTCTCCACCCGTTGTTGTGCTTCGCAGAGGACTTCTTTCCCAGTTTTGTGCTTCAAGTCATGATTTGTGACCCAATGAACCTTGGAAAAGTTAAGGGTGACTGTTTTAGACACCGACATTCGAGAAACACATGATACAATAATCATACTTATATCAGCTTAGTACACACTGTCACATGCTCTACTGGTGTTTTCTCTTTCGCCACTGTTAGGTATCAGTTGTGGCGATATTTTGTGAAAGTGTATCGGGCAGCAGAAATACACGACACATTTTTAAATGAGTGCTTTTATTATTTTGCCCTATACTTGCATTTTCCGTCTAGTTTCAACACAAATAAGCAAGGGGAATTACATAGATAGATCCAAAATACTTTACGAGTTTTAAATTTATATTTTTCGTAAAAAATATTTGCTAAAATAATATTAATAAATATTAAAAATTTTTGCTTGCCACACAATCTATTTAGGCATTAATATGAGCGCAGGATCAACTCATTTAAATGGATTTGTTAGAAATCACCTCCTTGCCCATTAAGTTCATTCTCAATAGTAATTTTCACATCACATCAGATTTTCAGGCAGGGTTTTATAAAAAGTAAACTATTACAAGCAGTCAAATGTTGGCTATACAGAGAGGGTTCTAATCTTCCCAATTGAAATTTTGGACGAATTCTTGTGTTCGGTGAGCAGATTGGGGTTTGGTATTGTTAAATGAGAATATAATAGTATCACCTAACGTTCCATTATAACATTTGAATTGTTTGATTGATAAAGAATTTTAGATGTGGGAAAATTCCTTGACCATAAAAAATCACGGCTCTCGCATATCTACTAACTATATTAATTCTTCAATCACTAACCTTACAGCGAATTAGCGCTACTTTTCGCATATTTGATGCAAAATGACTAGCGTCATCTGTCTCCCCAATCAGAAAGACATGATTACTCTACAGTAATTGCATTTCAAATTCAGTTTCATGTATACTTTTTAAATTCAAATAGTTAAGAGGTTCTGAAAAAATTAGATGAATTCATGTAAGTAATATGCTTTCATTTTAATTGATAAATCCTCCTAATACTTAGAAATAAAAAAAATAACCTATTAGTTTTTACTCAAAAATATGATCCAAACTCGTTTCTTTCTTCTTCCATACAATTTAAAGAAATTACTAATGAATTTAATTCGTATATTTGAGTCAATATTCACAAGAGATTCCTATAGAATAAAGAACCAGACATAGGCTGACAGTTTGACATTAGAGTTTTGTGCAGGTTTTTTATGAAATTATAATATAAATAACTAGCGTGATGAATATTGATTGTTCTATTGAATCTAAGAATAATCTTTGGGTGTTATTCCTCATATGTTTATTTTAAATTTTTGTATATTGTAAAACCAATTATGATATAATTCTTGCATAACGAATTAGTATTTATTTTTATTTAAGTGTGAAATAAAAAAACAATATATAATTAATGTTTAAATTTCGAATAAAATGGATGCTTATTTTCTATAATTGGATATTCTTGCTTTTAGATCCTTACCGTTGCATTTAGCTTGGTGGTAGCTGCACAAAGCTTTGGTACTGGTGGAAACAATGCGTATGGAGGAGGAATGAGAGACTATGGTGGAGGAATGGGAGGACATGGCGGAGGAATGGGAAGATATGGTGGAGGAATGGGAGGACATGGTGGAGGAATGGGTGGATATGGCGGAGGAATAGGTGGATATGGTGGAGGAAATGGAGGATACGGAGGACATGGAAGCGCATTTCAAAATGTAAGTTAGTCATTATTATTTGCTGATAAATGCTTCGATACTAGTACTGCCCAGATCATCTTAACGGATTTTAATGAAATGAACAAAGTATAAATACTGTGCTAATTAAGCATTTATCATGAAAATACAGTGTATGTTCTTAAAAACTAAAGTTTCGAAAAAATTTAAAAATACTGAAACACCAAGAAGTATAATACAAAATAATCAATGGATTATTTTTAATTTTGATTTTTTTTTCACAAAATCCTCACTTTTGTTATAAGTAGATTCACATGAACACACATAATAACGCCTTAGGTTTACCATTTTTGGCACGTCGTAGCTTAACGGCTGTCGAATAATATTTCTCTCATATTAGGAGAAAGAAATAATATCGCTCTCTGCTTCTTTCCCTGCAACTTTCTGTGGAAAACATATACCTAGCTTTAGGTTTTTCCCTAAAGCTATTGGAATGTGGAAAAGCATTAGTACTTATTATTTACTTAGTTTTTGCACGCAATGCTGTTTTGCCTCACGAAATTAAGTTTCGTGTATAGATTCGCGAATAAAAATGAATAAGGGCTTATAAATTTGAATAATTATACAATTTTTAACAATTGAATTTTGGATTTCTATTCATCCTCATTTCAAAATATTTCCTATCAGTGACGTATCGGAATAAAAAAATTACTTGTTTCAATGAGTAAAAATAATACTTTTTCAAGTCGAAAAAATAGTTAAGATCGTTTCATCTTAAAAAAATAGCTATAGGAATATTAAAGAAGACATGATTCAATGCCATAAATATTTTTCTTTACTATTTACATTTATTTCCACAATAATTTTAAAAATTAGGAAAATAACAGCAGGCTTGTTTCTTGAATCAACAATTCCGAAGCAAAAAATTGCATTGCTTAAATTAAGTTACATTGTCGATAAGTAACTTAACAAAGAATTAAAATCCTTATTAAATTATGTTTTAAAATTGTATATTCGCGCTATATATATAAATATATACAGGATTATAATTTCCAAATATATCTTAAATATCAGTATTTTGTTTCCTCGTATAAGACAATTTTTTTTCGCTAAATAAATACTTAAAAGTGTAATTTAATATATATAAATATATTAATTCTTATAAATTAATTTTGGTAATATAAATATTATAAAAATAAAATTAATGATATTTATAAATATATACTTTAATCCACTAATTATTTTTAAACTTATTACTCAGTTTAAAAGTAACTTATCTTTCAAATTATTCTGGAAATCTGAATTCCATTATTTTTAAAAACAAATAACAGAAAAATCTTAACTGCTTCAGCTGAATATGTGAACTGCTGTACTGTTCTCTCCGGATATGTTTATTTGTTTATTTATCTTAGTCCATGCCAAAGCCGTACAATTTTGCCGTTCAGTCAGCCGGAGACGGGGCGATGACCCACAGGAGCGAGACTGCTGATGGCAGTGGCAATGTGAGGGGTTCCTACAGTTACAGCGACAACCAGGGGTTGTACAGGAAAGTGGAATACACAGCTGGAGCGCAGGGATTCCAGGCCTCCGTCAAAACCAACGAGCCAGGCACAGACAGCAAGCCTCGAAGTCCCGCTGATGTTGACATGATGGCAGAAGCCCCACCTGCAGGAATTCAAGAAAAATACACCAGATCTGGTAATAATCAATATTTTAATCATCATCATTATTGAAGTTGCATAAAATATTAATATATTAATTAATGATGTTTAATATTAATATATTAAACATCATTGTTTAAATTTTATCTCTAACAGTGCATTAATAGTTGAAAAATGTATTTATTATAGCAGAAAATTATTAAAAAATGTATGAGTTTGAATGTAATTGATACTAGAGATGAATAATTCTTTTGAAAAGTTTTGACAAAAATCATTCTACAAAAGTTTTAAATAATGGCAAAGGGCATTTCTACTATCAAGTGTTGCTCTCTTAGCGGAAGAATTCATAAATATTATGAGATAAAATGTAAATGCATTTCATTAATTCATCACTTGAAAAAAGTCTTTTTAGAGTTTATATTTGAAATTAAAAATTATCCTTTTCAAAAGTATCATTTTTTTTCTTTAATAGGTAGCATGAGTGGAGGATATGGTGGTATGGCAGGTCATGGTGGTATGGGTGGAGGATATGGTGGTGCAGCAGGAGCTGGAAGATATGGTGGTATGGCAGGCCATGGTGGAATGAGCGGAGGATTTGGCGGTGCAGCAAAGGCAGGAGGATATGGTGGTATGGCAGACCATGATGGAATGGGCAGAGGATTTGGCGGTGCATCAAAGGCAGGAGGATATGGTGGTATGGCTGGCCATGGTGGAATGGGTGCAGGATTTGGCGGTGCATCAAAGGCAGGAGGATATGGTGGTATGGCTGGCCATGGTGGAATGGGTGCAGAATTTGACGGTGCAGCAAAAGCAGGAGGATATGGTGGTATGGCAAGCCAGGGTGGAATAAGTGGAGGATTTGGCGGGTCAGCAAAAGCAGGAGGATATGGTGGAATGGGTGCAGGATTTGGCGGTGCAGAAAAAGCAGGAGGATATGGTGGTATGGCAAGCCATGGTGGAATAAGTGGTGGATTTGGCGGGTCAGCAAAAGCAGGAGGATATGGTGGTATGGCAGGCCATGGTGGAATGGGTGCAGGATTTGGCGGTGCAGAAAAAGCAGGAGGATACGGTGTTTTGGCTAATTATGGTGGAATGGATGGAGGATTTGGTGGTGCATCTAAAGCAGGAGGATACAGTGGTTTGACTGGCCGTAGTGGAATGAGTGGCTATGGAAGAAGGAATGGAGGATCATCTGACATGTTCAATGGAATTTCAAAAAGTCAGACGGGCAAGAGTGTTAATTAAACTATCTGATTTATAGGTCCAAAACATTGCTGTTAATATCAATGTCCTGCCCATGATCATTTTGATTAGATTCATGGCTATTGTTTAATGTCATCCACTTTAATTATTCTTTAATGTATTCATCGTCCAAGGTATCAATGCATGTTAGCTGTCTAATAAATATGTAATTTTGAATGATTTTCTTAAATAAATGGGTGTGATAAAATTGCTTTTGTAATATGGGGTAACATTTAATGTATATATCAGCATAAAGGATAAATAAGAAATAATAATATTTATATACAAGCTCTCTAGCTTAAAAACACTATTACAGGATTTCCATTGTAATTATTTATATAAAAGAAAATGCATAGAATCTTTTCTCTTTCAAATTATAGATATGGATAATTTAGAATTTTTTTTCCTTAAATATTTTCATTTAAAAATTAGTCTCTTCCGTTTTCTTGCAAATTTTGTAGGGAAGATTGAGTATTGTCTGTTTAATTAAAATGTCTTGGACTTTTTAACTTTTACATCTAATGTGTTTAATTTTCTATTCTTGCTGCTTTTTTTAGGTTTTAAAACTATTCCATAAGATAATGAGATTTTAATTATGTTGAGGTAATGTGTTTCTATGTCTTATGCTCAAGTTCATGAGTGTAATGCTTTTTGCAGCCTTTGCAAATATGCAAGGATTGCACTTGTTTGGCATTATATAAACTATAAACAAAAATAAAGTTTTATACATAAAAGAACCTCTTTAACTTTATTTTTACAAATGATTGTAAATATAATTTCTCCATTATATAAATCATAAATTAAAATCGACTACATCATATAGTATAATCATAGGAAGTTAACAAATATGATATAAATTGTGTGAGAAGCTTTATGCTTATAACTTATTCAGAAAAAGGCCAGTACTTAATAAGAACGTTTGGAAAATAATTAATTGAAATATAAGTAGTAACAAAACAGTACTCTTTTTCGTAGTTAATAAATAAAATTTCATCAATGAAAGTATAAAAAGACATGTAAATGAAAGAATTTAAATTTTTTTAAAAAATGAAATTTATTTCCTTCCTGATATAGAATGAAATGTTATCCTATTGAAATCATATGATTTAAAATTAGTTTTGATTTTTAAACCTAGAAAACGCAAAGAGTAAATCAGATGAAATAAATGAAATACTAGAGATTTAGTTAAAGTAGTATGCATTTCTTTATTTTAATAAAATTAATTTCTTAAACAAAAACTAATTATGTCTCTTTCTGCAATCAAAAAATTTCTTATAATTAAAATGAAGGATAAGATGGATTGATGATCAGATGGGAAGACTAGCAAAAAGTTTGAGAACACTCTTATTGCGAAACAAATGAATATACTATTAGAAGTATGGTATATATTCTCAAGACACATTTACAAAAAACGATTGCAATTATTTTTTATTTTTTCGAAGAAATGAATACACATATCTCGATAATTCTATAACACGAATTTTATATAATTATCTCTGATAATTCTTTAATTATCAGAGATATGTGTATAAAATTATAGGATAATTGCATTCAATTTACGTGCGGTGATAATTCGCCATTTGTTCCAAAAATGTTACAAAATTATGTACTCCGAGACATTAATATGGAAGAGTAGTGCAGAGAAATATTTAATAGCAGAAATAGAAATCAAATTTTTTTTCCTTATACTTACATTGATACAAAAACAAGGATTGAATATCGCCCTTTTTATCAATGGATTTAAAACGATTTCTTTGGAAGTGAACCACAAAAATACAAATATCCATTAAATTACAAGTTCAATTTTTATCCAAACATGAATTAGATCTATATCACGTACCTGAAATATCCAAAATTGAAATGCCAATAAATATCCAAAAGTTGGATGTCCATTAGATATCATAAATTAATCTCATTCAAACAATAACGTTTCAATATTGCAGATATATATATCCCATAAATATCTAAAACTCTTACAAATTGGATATTCATATTTCATAATAGTATAACTGACAAACATCAGAAAGCTGGGTATTGTTAGATACCACTTTGGATATTTTTAGAGTATCAAGCACTGGATGTCAAATGAACATTCATAAAAAGCTGTATTTTGATAAGAAAAGTGAATGACTTTTAAAAGCAGAATTGCTACAAATTAATTAGTTTAAACTAGAATCAAGAGGCAAAAACCATGCCAATTATACTGTTAAATCTCTGTTTGGAATTAAGATGTTGATTGTTATTCAGTCGAGGTGTGTGTGTGAGTGGACTTGTATACTTAGAAATGTGTTCTGAGTTTTCCGGTATTTAAATTATAGTTATTGAATTTACTTTATTTTGAATGTTATAGTTATTGAAAAATTAATTGTTTTTTTTATTAAATATGATTTGTTATTAAGAACATATTAATTAAAAGAAACATCTTAAAATCAAAGCTTTGAGATTAGTATTGTTTCTTAAATAATTTGCTTCATTGTTAAAGCTAAAATGAGTAATTATATATATGCTTAATTAGATATTTGATTAAGAAAAGTTTTTTTCATAGAAAAAATACAAAATTTTATTTTTAATTTTTATGGACAATTAAGGGCTAATACAATAATAAAAATTCATTTGTATGAGAAAATACTTCGATTTTTTAATTTTCAAGAAAACAGTCTTTATCAATGACAGAATCAATCATTCATACAGAATTTAATTTTTATGTTTATTGTATTCCAGTTGCTTCAACAATTTTCATGTTTGCTTAAAAATAAATTTTTATTGTTTTGTTTTTAATAATTGTGGAAAAATTAAGAGTGCATTATATAAAAAGCTGTATTTTGATAAGCAAAGTGAATGAATTTTAAAAGCAGAATTGCTACAAATTAATTGGTTTAAACTAGAATCAAATGGCAAAAACCATGCCAATTATACAGTTAAATCTCTGTTTGGAATTAAGATGTTGATTGCATTAAGAATCGGAAAATGTGTTATTATAAACATTTGACGTATGAATCTTAAATTCATACTTTCCTGTTTACAAATGCCCCGCTTTAATAAAATTTTTATGCCCTTTGAATTTCTTCCCTTTATAATTTTTGAAGTACATGAATTTTTTCAATGATTACTTATGCATTTTAGGGCAAATTATTTACATTATTTCTTAGAACCGGAAAGCAATATTTTTCTTCTCGAAAAATTCCTTCAATGAAAAACCACCTGTTTCTGAAGAGGTTTTTGGAGAGGAATGTTTAATTCGCTTATATCTTCAGTTGACAAAGTTTAGAAATTCCAATATCACTCTTTTTATTTAAATGCATAAAATAAATTCACACTGAGATTAAATTAGTAATTTTAGAAAAATCCTTAAAAAAAAGTCACCTTGTCTATTTTGCTTCTTAAAATTAAGTATTTAGTCATTCAAGCAATGAATGAGTCTAATTTACAAAATTATTTTTCAACAACTGCTATACAATATTTCAAAATACTATCATAGTAAAAAAATTCTAAAAATTATGGGGAAAAAACTTAAATTAATGGTGAAAATTTCATTAGAAATGTGTCTGCTTCAACAAATTTCAGATATCTAAAGCAGGACGACAAGCATTTTAAGATATATAAAGCATATCCAGTTAGATTCTATTTGCATATCATATTTTATTTGATATAGATATTTTATGGCTATCACGACATCCCATAAATATCTAAAACATCCAAGACACATATCCATTAGATGTCACAAACATCCATAGGATATCCATTTGCCGCTAACCTTTAAGTAACTGATGGATATACCGTTAATACGGATATCATGTAGATGTCTATAAGACAAACTGATACCCAGATAAATGTCTGAGAGATATCGCTAGGATGTCATATGAATCTTAGTGGTTGCTTGGGGATGAAAGAAAATTTCTATGGAAAAGGTTATTTATATATAAACACTGAACTTAAAACATGTTATTTAACAATAACTTTGAAGCACTATCATGAGAAAGTGTCTTATTCTAGTGGCACTTTTTTAAATGCACAAAGTGTTTTGTGTTTGTACAGTGCAAGTACAGTGTTTTGCATTTTATTTCTTTATTAAGAGGTTGCTCAAGAGATTAGAATCTTTTTAATGAGTACTTGCTACCCCTAGCTTTTTTATTTTGTACGTTCAACATTCTTTTCATTAATTTAAAGCACATAAGATAATTTAATTTCAGTCCTTAACCTCCAAAAACTCAATAAATGTTAAATTTCAATAAAATTACCAAAACATTCTCCTCAAAACATGTTACTTACTCCTAACTTATAAAAATATGTTTTAAAATTAAATATATAATGCAATAGTTGTTTTAATGGCTGTAAATTAAAATTTTTAAATATGATTATTATTTAAAACATTTTACACAGTTTATTATATATATATGTATCTTTATTTCTAAGGGATGAAAGCTTAAAAAGAAGAGTACTAAGCCCTTATAGACTAGATTTTCCGATTTGAAGTAGGCAGAAATATGCAGTAGAAATGTAGTAAAAAAATTACTTCTTCAATGTTGCATTTAAAAATATACATTGCCAAATATAAAACTCATATAAGTAAAAGAGCAACAAATATTACTGGCTATTTTGAAATACGACTTATATATATACATATATATATTGGATAACTAAATATATTTTCAAATTCTGTAGTTTGTGCATTTATGTCTACTGTTTCCGGATGTAACTATTCGAATTAAAAATTAGAAAATATAAATGTGCTTTTATTTTTCATGAAATTCATATATTTAAATATTTTATACGATGGTATTATTTATTACATAGACTTTTTTACTTTAGAAAATGAATTCTTGTTTGATAGTATTTTGTGATATTGGTATACAGAAAATTTTCAAAGTCATTATAAATATTAAAACTTTGTAACATTTCATAAATTTGTAAACATTAATAAAATTATTAATTATAAACATCAGGTATTTAAAATATCCAACGTAAATATATTATTTCGTAAATAAAATTGGAAAATGTGTTATTATAAACATTTGACGTATGAATCTTAAATTCATACTTTCCTGTTTACAAGTGCTCCGCTTTAATAAAAATTTTTATGCCCTTTGAATTTCTTCCCTTTATGATTTTTGAAGTACATGAATTTTTTCAATGATTACTTATGCATTTTAGGGCAAATTATTTGCATTATTTCTTAGCCCCGGAAAGCAATATTTTTCTTCTCGAAAAATTCCTTCAATGAAAAACCACCTGTTTCTGAAGAGGTTTTTGGAGAGGAATGTTTAATTCGCTTATATCTTCAGTTGGCAAAGTTTAGAAATTCCAATATCACTCTTTTTATTTTACAAGAGCCACTTAAGAACTTTAAGCACAATAGTGACATTTCTAATCACAAGTTGACGTTACATGTGTGATATGTGCAAAGACATAGGTGTTTCTAAAATTTTTTCTTTGTAAAATCTCCTAAGTTTTAGAAAAAAACATGTTAGCAGCACCACCTTTACGAATGTCAAATGTTTTTTATTTAATTCTGTAGTTCTGGGACAGATATCCAGTATTTTAAAAATTACAATTTTTACCTTTAGTTTTTCTAACTGGTAGATTCAAAGAC
Source organism: Latrodectus elegans (assembly GCA_030067965.1). Lineage (NCBI taxonomy): Eukaryota > Metazoa > Arthropoda > Arachnida > Araneae > Theridiidae > Latrodectus > Latrodectus elegans. Next base: position 49,174,892 of record CM057810.1, read on the forward strand.
CTGAGTGAACAAACACTCAATTTTCATAAGTCTCTTGGCATGTCCATGGATTCGAGGCCAAACTGGCAGCCGAATGCTTAGAGCTCTTATAATTGGTTCAACAGTTCATGGGTTCGAATCAAACCCTGGGCATAGCTGTTTGTAGTGGTTCGGAATGCTGAGGCCCTGGTCCAATTAGCTGTTGGGTGCAAAAAATGACCATTGAGTGTTGAACCAAACCATAGATTCGAATTGAACAGGAGAAATTATTACCATTTTTATAAATTGATTTTCAATACGTTAATTGTTCATTAACTGTTTCTAATTTATTGCATCACATTTTGTTTATATATTGTCCCAAGCCATAGTTGATAATTTTTATTTACAAAGGTCGTCAGCAATATGTTGAAAATGTAAAGAAAAAAGGAATTCAAAAGGAAGTTTTGCTTATAAAATGGTAACTAATATTAAAAAAACAATAAAACGTAGAAACCTTTAATTTGATAGTTAGTATTTTTTAATTCAAATGTCAATGAAGTTTCTTTTTCTGTAAGTTTCTTGAGAATTCCTTTTTTCTTACCATGAAAAATTTCTTAAGCACATTCGACGGTATAAGCAAAATTTTGCAGAGAGTTCGAATTACAATTAATTATGTTTAAAAATTAATAAAAATTAATTATATTTGAAATAAAAGGGAGGGTTTTTAAAATCGTATTTTGTCGTATAAATCATTCCGAATAGCTATTCTCAAACTACGGACAAAATTTGGGATGAACAAACAAAATAAAGCATTATTTTAAATTTTTATTTTACTCTGCAGGAAAAAGCACTTAAAAAATGTTAAACTTTCATGGAAAATGTTTTAGAAAATTAAATTTATGTAAATAATAGAAGATACTTTAGTAATAGGGGTACCTTGCTTCCCATTTGGATAATTAGGTAAAAATTGTTAAACAAAATGTCAAACTAAATCAATTGACTGTAATTTATCTTTAAATCAGGAAATAATTAGAATTTAATATTTGATTTAAGGGTAACGATGAGATTGAGAGGAGTTTTAAAATAATAAAACAACGTAGTTTACGCATTTAACTGAAATCTTGTGTATAAAGATTGTCTTGGATATTTAATTAAAATATCAAAGATATGGACATTATATTTACTTGATAATTTAAAGAATACTAGAACTTTTTGGCTTCCGTTATTTTTAAATGGTCTTATTATTGTAAAGAATATTCTTTACCATCAAAAAACGCTACTATAGGTGCAATTTTGTTGGGAAAATACTACTTGTTCAAACATACATTATTTGAAACTGCTTTCAGCCATCTGGTCTTCGGCTCAACAATTCCTGGATTTTAACTCCACTTAGTTTGGGTGTTTGCTGTGAATTGAATCCATTTTTTATTTGCTGTTCCCGGTTTGGTTAGCTGTTTAATGCAAAAAAACTAATGAACTACAAACTGAACCATGATCAAGCGAATTTGATCTGAGGAAAAATGGCAGTATGCATGTTTATGTGATAAGTTTAATTCAAAATTAAACTAGAACTGAAATATTGAAATCGAATTTTGAATAATAAAGAAAATCGCATGTTATTTACAAAAGCAGAATAGATATCTAAAGTATTATAAAATATTTTCTACGTCGTTCTATAGAAATTTTGAATCGGAATATTTTTGTAGAATGAAATAATGAAACTTCAAATTGAAAAATCATAAGTTGAAATAGGAAGATGAATTGTTTTTATATTCTATCATTTAATACAAAAGTATTTATGTTGAAGTTTAAAGCGGATTCCAAATTTGTATTAATTGAAGCATTTCAGACACCTTACAAAAATTTCAAAACGGGCCCGATATGTGATATTAATATAAAATAAATGAATACAAAATTTGGTAATCCTGTTTTAAACTCATTTTGCCATGGCACTCACGAACACACCTCTAACATTATTTAATACATAAAAACATACACAGCAGTCGCATAAATATTTTTGATTTAATGGTAGAATATATATTTTAATGGGAAATGTTTTGGCACATAGGCTCTTCTTAGCTCATGTTTGCAAGGAAAAATTTTAAAGGAATATGTAAGAATCAAAGTGATTTAATGAAATGCCTTACTTTCAAAAATGTTTGGCAATGACTTTATATTTCTCAATACTGTTTGCAAAATTAAAAAACAAAATGTCACATTAGCATACTATTTGTAACCTTAAAATTTGAAGTATATTCCTCAGAACTCACTTTTTGGAATTGTTAATTGTAAATGTTTGCTTGCTGAAACTAATTAAAAGCAATTTTTAATGACAAATAATTTTATATACTTTAGCAAAGCAGATTATTAAGCTTTAAATAATCTGTTATTCACATTCTGAATAAGTCCTCGTTGCAAATTTAAAGTTAATGGGTTTTTAAATCAAATAAACACACACACTCTTTAATGCGTTAAAAATGTAAGTATGTGGGCGTATGTTAAACTTTTGTTTAGCATTTTTTGTACAATGTCAAGGAAAATAAATCCTTTTTTTTATCCAGGCTTGTTTTTTTCTCTTCCCAAGTTCCTGATCACAGTTTCTTTTTCAAATATTCTTAAATCTTTAACTTTACTTCTTTCCATCATGAGCTCTGTCGTTCCGTTCACCAGTAACTGGAATTTGATCCATGAGGTTCATGAGTCATTTGTCATGATGTTGTGATCAATGGCTGGACATCTATCCCTGATTATTCTCTTGTTATCTCATCGTTGACCAGGATATGTTTAATAAATAGATCGATCCACAACTATCACCGATGATGCTGAAGAAAGTTGGAAGGCTGGCATTGTTTTCGATGAATGCATCATGTCTTCAAATAAATTAAATTCAAGTGTTGCTTTGCCACTATGATCTGTTGGTCAGGGGCTTCCATTTCAAGACTTGGATTATCTTTGAAGATCTGAATCCTATGTTTTTTTCAGAATAGCTTAAGGAAAGGCTTACAAGAGGTTCCAAGGAAGCCTAGATAAGAAGCCTAAAATTCCAAGGAAGCCTAGATAAGAAGCCTAAAATTCCAAGGAAGCCTAGATAAGAAGCCTAAAATTCCAAGGAAGCCTAAAATTTTATGTCTATTATTTCGTTAGATGAAATGATCCAGTTAAGGACAAAGGTACTTTTGGTAATGGCCAATTTCAGGTCCTTAGATTGGATAATCATGCATTCTTAAGGAAATAGAATGATTGAGTTGTCGAAAATGAAGGCATTGCTTAAGGAAGCAATATCAATTGCTATGCTTTTAATGTGTCGCAAATGCAGGAGATTCGTTTCACACCAATGGATCAAATTTAGATGGGGAAACTTTCGAGTATTAGACGGATTTAATTTACACAATCTGTCTTGGTTGATAGGGTATGTATCTCTTTCTCGTGGACATACTTGTTGTGTTATGTGGGAAATTAAACCTATCTCTTCTTATTGTAATAGTCTTGATTTCAGCACTTCATAGGATTCTGACAAGATAAGATGTCTTGATAAGATGATTCCCAACCCATATGCTGCATGTGTCGTTGCCCTTACAATCATTGCCAAAATGTCCGTACCTCAGATATTTGAAGCACAATATATTCATGGAAGCTGAAGCAAGTTCCCCCAAGGAATATTTTCCGTTTGTTATTTGGACTGCTTAAGTCCTCTCCATTGAGATTAGCCAGCTTTTGCCAAACTAATCTTTGCAGTTGAATACAGTTTGAAGTTCCCCTTTTTCGTTCAGATGCTTCTAGTTTTTGATCTTGTCGGCTATCCAGTCCTTAGTGACTTCCCTATCCACATCAAAAAATGTTGCTCTTGGATTCCTCATTGTGGGTTTTCTTAAGCTGGCCTTTTGACTGAAACTGTCGTTTTTGCAACCCTCCTCAATAAGCTTTCGAGATCATCTGAGTTTTGATTACAGACGACGACCCCTCTTTTGTTTTCTGGTTTCGTCCTAAAAGTCTCATAGCAACAGACTTCTTGTCCATAATATTTTCCGCAGCTTGTGATTGATATCCCCATGAAGGGATTCACTGTTTATGGCTAATTTTGCAACTTATGTGAAAAAGAGAAACGTTCTACCATCAGTGTTAGCTATCAACAAATGAAGTTTCCAGAGGCCATCAGGTGGAGGTGCTGGACGATTAAAAAACTGTACTGTTGGCGACTTTAGCGATTTAAAAGTAGCGAAATTAATGCAAGAATCTTATTCGCAATCCCGAATTCTCTGGGTCGTTGTTACAATAAAAATCACTTATCGCTAAAAGACGACAGTTCTGTTATTGCCCCTACCATGGGGGTTATAGGAAATGCTATAGTACGTTAAATAGTCGACAATGATACCTGTGGGGTGGTCTTGCACCTCAATGGTTTTGGCCTGGTGAACAGTCATCCTATCTTGCTTCGCATTTATACTCCTTGTCCTTGTATAATCTTAATTTCGTGGGCTATTTCCTTCTAGCAACTATTGCTGTAAACATTCTTTAACAACAATGTCTATAAGCTTCAGGTGGTGACCCATTGCTCGGTATGACAACTTCACTTCACGAAAACCTACAATGCGACCCCGTTTGAAGTCGTTTTGTTGCCTATAAGGTCTTCGATATCGTCCTAATGGAAGTATTAGTTGCTTCTTTACGAAATTACAATGGCAGTAAAAAAAAATGGATTTTCTGTTACTGGTGTTACATTTTATGAATTGCACATAAGCTCTATAATCGCAACTCTTGTTAGTTTCAATGGAAACTTTGAGCACTTGCATGTTCGATCAAAACGTTTTGCATACTATATTTCCTCACGATCGCAAAACATTTGCTGCCTCAATTCTTTTGCAAATGAGTATTTTTCCTATGTGAGCATACTATCTTCTTTAAATATCATGGCATTACTATGATGTTAATGCAGGAGGTGCATCTATATTATTAAGAGTTTTATTGCATGCTGAGACTTATATGTTCCTTTTAGGGGACTCTTGAGGGGAAAAATATATGCTTCATTTATATAAGTTCTGAAACTAAGGTTTGATAGTTTAATTTATGACATTTTGATTCAGATTGGAGAACCAGTTTCAGTATATTTAATATTAATGACCTTATAATGTTGTGAGTTGCATTCAGAAAACTATCTTTAATGACCTGGAGGAGGATTTCAATACTTTGAAAATATACTGCATACAGAAGTTCATCTCTCATTGTTTTCAAATAAGTTTATTAGATTTAAATGAGTTTGAATTATATAATTTATTCAAATGCAGTTTGGATATATATTTTATGAATATTTCTCTTGACTTGTATAATTTAATATGAAGCTGATATTTTTATAATACAATACACTTGTTTCGTCAGTTACGATGCGATTGTTTGTAATATCACAAAATAGTGATTACTCATTGCACATTTGATAATTTGCTTCATTTTATATGTATCAATTACGCCAAAACTTTTCTAATTTTTAATTATTTTTAAAAATGATTAAAAATTTTGTGTATATTCACACAGTACTGTGAATTTTATTGATTAATTCTCTTAATGTAATAATTAGTATTTCTACTGTGTTAATTGTAATTATATTTCGTGTTTGTAAACGTCACTGGTAATGCACCATTTACTTGAATTGCATTAACAAACTTGTAATGTATGAATAACAATCATTGGTAATAAAAGTTTATGATAATACGTTAAATTTAAATTCCTTTTTTACAACGTCTTACACATTTTAATTGTCTGACTGATTTTGTTTGATTTACTGAAAATGCACCCATATAAAAAGATGTATTAAAGAAGAATTTTCTGATATATATATAATTTACAAATGTCTTTGCTGGAAACCACAATTTATTGAGGAATGTATTAATTTCTACAAATATGAAATTAAATGTTAACGAAAATTTATATAAACTTAAATATTTATTAAAGTGCATATTCATAAGTACTCATATCTATGAAATTTAAATGATGTAATTGCTTAAACATATCATAAAAGTATTTCAACGAAAAATTTTAAATCCATGAAATTTAATGTTTCCTGGATAATTTAAGTCATCTCTTGAAAAGATAAGATTTTTCTTAGATACCTAGTCGTATTTATATTTCTAATATCTCCAGATTTTGTATACATACACTATGCTTAAAATTCAATACAATTAGTGTTATAACAGAAATATCTATTAGAATCTATATCAACAAAATGTATTAATTATAAAATTGAATTAATCTAAGTTTGAGAAGTATATAGAAGTTAAAAGAAAACTTGGTTTTTAAACTTGCATAATTTTAAAACATTTAGTTAATGATTTTATTGAATACATTTAAGATAAAATTGTGTGCGAAAAGCTATGGCTATTATTCCAATTTTTTTTCTTTTTTTCGAAGACAATTTTTTTTCTGGAAAGTTTTTTTAAACAAAAGAGATAATGATTTAATCTTAAGTATAAATATTAGTTTAAATTCTCATAAATTATTTTCGATACGTGAATGAAAAATAACACGAATGTTAGCTATTTTGCAAGCTTTTGCGTATTTCAAAATTTCTATTTAAAATCGATTTCCGATGGTAGTAACATTACACAATCAGCAACTTTTTTATGGTTTTATAGATACAAAAATATGTGGTAGACAAAAAATTTAGAAAACACTATGCTTTCAGCTTATAATGCTTAAAAATTTATGCATTAATTTTCGTGCAATTGCTTATAGAACATAATTTTTAAAATTAATCTCAATGCAATGTCTTTCTGACTCCTCAGCTTTACACGTGCATTGCTGAAATGATGTATAGGCTTTCAAACACTCAGTTGCTTCACATACAGGGTGATCTGTAAAACTATTTACCAAAATTGTCGATAGAAAGAACATGTCTAGGCGAAGCACATATTGCTCTTAAGGAAATTACACCAACAAAAATGTGCATTACTAAACATTTCTAAATAAAATATTTACATGAGGTAATTCTATTAAAATTTGTTCTAGATAGTCATAGTTGTCTACTTTCTTTCTACCTTTACCGAGAGAATCCCAGAATTTTTCACTCGGGATTTATCAAAAGTCTTGTTTTGTAGAAGTATAAGTATTTTGCAAGACACATGTTTCCTTAGAAAAAAAAATGCAGTTATTGATATTTTTCGCAAGAAATACTTAACTCCCTAAGATATTCATCTCAAATTTGTGTTAAATAGGTTTGATAATTATGAGACCAGTCTATAAAATTTTATGTTGTAAGAGTTATGTAAATATTTTAAGCATTTATAAGATTTAAAAACACTTATTGCATTGCTTTGTTACTCTGAAAAAATATAATTAAACTTTTTGGTTATAAAGATTATAATCTAGATAAATATAGCTATTTATATTTATAAGTTATTAAACACAAGCTTTTTCCATAACGTTTAAAAACTACAATGATTCTTAGATGGTATTAATTTTTACAATATATTTATAATTCAAAGGGATTGATTACAATTTCCTTGCAATGTGAGTTACAATAAGCATAAAATTGACTTGATCCAACTGTGGCCATTATAGAAGTATTTAAAAATGTTATCAGGACTTTATTAACTTTACATAAACATAACTAATGCACCATCATTTTATTGAAAGAAGCAATATCACTGGTAGTAGAACACCAAATCGAATTTCTTTATCATTGTATAAAATTAAACCAGAAAAGCAAGTATGAATCTTGAAGGACTTATCTGTTAATAGGTTTAAAATTACATTGAGCATTCATATGGCTGAATGAAATTAAGCATCAAAAAAGAGTTTAAGTAGTCTTTAAAATTATCTGTGTACATTTAAAATAAGTAAAATAAATTAACTACATTAATTTTGAGGTTGATTGGGTACATCTTTTAGTCACATTGTAAAAGAAGCGGTAAATACATTAAGCACTCTCAAGAAATTAAGAAAATAATAAAAATGTTGTACTTTATTTAATTTAGATCAAAGGATTCGGACGTAAATTAGAGTCTAGGAAAAAATGTGGACTACTTTGGAATCAGATTTATAAATGGTTTCCTGTTTCATTTAATTATGTGAAGCTTGTCAAATAAATGAAAACTATTTCAAGAGAAAGTTGAAGTACTTGAACATTACCACATCCACACAGAAAAACATTTTATTTCATGTCAAGAGACATTGCATGAAGATTAAATTTTTCAGTACACAAATACTCTAAAATATTTTCTTATGCCATGTAAATTTTAGAGTGAATACGCTTTTAAAAGAATTCCATTTTGAAATAAGGAAGTTTTTTTTAATTTTCTTAAAACTCAACCAATCAGTAAGACTGAAATATAATCGTAAATAACATTTTAAGAAGTGTAAAAACCAATTGTTTTGTGTGATAAGTTAAATATAGTCAATTCAAATTTTACAATAACTATTTAGATTTTCGACAGAGAAGTTATAGTGCAGAAAAAGTGAATTTGATTACCTTTTTCTGTGATGTTTATAGTGTTACAGTTGTAAAAGGAAATAACGAAAATGTGCAATTTTATGTTTTGTATTTCTGTCTGAAATTTTAGTTTCTTGTGATGAATCAGTTATTTGGTAGTTCCAATAGCATTTAAATTTCTTTACTAATAATATTTTTAGTTATTTATAAATTAGTTAAAATTTTTATCATATAATATACTAATCAATGTTTATTAATATTAATTATGTATAGCACAATTTATTAACCAGCAATAAAAACATAAATTTTGTCAGTTTAATTTTCTATAGACTCATAAGGTACATATAGACATAGGCATTACCATATATTTTATGCTCATGAAATAATGGCTAAATAATGAGTAAAAAAAATCATTTTATTTTGATATTTGTTATCACCGATTTGATAACGTAGTGGAACTACTTTGAAATTACAGTAAGGGAGAGATGAATATCTATGGAGTTTTCTGTAGAATAAAAGCATTTCTTATATTTTCATAATATTTTTTATTCATGATTGATTTAAAATATAAAAATATTTTAAGAAATCATTTCAATGAAACTAAAAAGAAAGTTAATGAATAAAATACACGATGAAACATAAAAATCGCTTATCCGTATTTTAATAAATAAAAGATATGGAATATATTAAATATGTATGGAATCACACATATGCATTATTTTTAAATTTACACATTTTTACATTAAAAAATATGTATAGTTTTGAAAGGTCTCAGAGCTGGACTTTGAAGGACTCAACCAAATTTTTTTGAACTCATTTTAAATGAATCTTTCAGTTTCTTTAAACATTTAACTTTCTGCTTGACAGTATAGAACGGAATATTATTGCATAAAATATATATTTATAAAGGCTCTCTCTCCTATTTTTAAAAATAAATTGCCTGAAATGATATCATATATGAAAAAAAATTAATTCAGAATTACACCTTATGGAATCTATTCAATGTGTTAAATTGTTCAGTCTTTCAATTTAGAACTGTGTTAGTATATGAGTCATTTTCAGCAAATAATTTGAAATTCAATTTTGAATTTGTTTTTTTTTTAAATAAAAATTAATGCGGATGATATCAAAGAGTGTATTTTATACCTACAACTGAAATATAGACCATTTTTGGATACTATAGAAACCATAACTTTAATTGCTAAATAGATCCATTTTAATCTAAGTTAATAATTTTAATTTTAAAAAAAATTATTGAAAACTATTGAATATTTAGAAATTATAGTAAAATTTATGTTTCAGTTAGTAAAAAATAGAAGTTTTATTTCCAGTTTAGTGAAATATATTTCATTAATGTTCAATATATGTAAAGACAAAGATGGTATTCAACTGCTATGAAATATAAATACTTTTAAAAATATATGACAAAAAACTCTAACTTACAGAAATATTTTTTAACTTCATCCCTAAAACTTTAAGTAATTTACAAAAATAAGTCAATAATAAGAACATTCGGTAAGATTTATAAAAATATCTATATTTTGAGTAAAGTTTTAACCTTAAGAAGTTGGTATTGTAAGCGGATATTTTATATTATTTTCGTTTAAGATATTTTACCATATTAAAAATGACCCAGTTTCAGTTTAAACATATTTTATATTTAAAACTATATGAAGCAATTAATAATCTCATAACTGTATTATATAGGGATTTTTCTACGTATAAGTAAACTTTTGCTGCTCAAATTTCAATATTATAAAACCTTACTTTGTATCATTATAAATTTAGAAAGTAGTAAATAAAAAATCATTCCTTAATTTGTTCAATACTTTTACTTATCACTTTTCATCAGTAACAGTTTTTCTGTCCGTAAAATAACACTTTTTCTTATGATTTAATGATGTCATCACTATTTAACAAAACTGGTATTTGGCATTTGTTTGGAATATATATTCTCATTTAGACATTTGAAACAAAACGTTATAACAGGGTGATATACAAGCCAAATCTCCACATAGTTCATATATTTTTTAAATTTTAACTAGATAAACTTATTTTCTCGCGTTTTACATGGATTACAGATATGCGACAGTAATTGGAATTTATAAATAAAGTTGTAAAAAAGTAAAAACTTCATTGATAAACATTTGAAGTGTTGTTAATGGAAAAGCATTTTTGCCATTAATAGCGTTTGTCATTAATAGAAATACACTAACTGAATATTTATGCCAAAGAACTTGGTGTCATTATTCCCCACTAACTTCCCTCCCCTATTTAGCAAAGAGGAAATCTTTTTTATCTCCAAAAAATCTGCCAATAAAAGCATCAGGGCACAACGAAATTAACAACACTGTCTTTCAGGTTATCCACATTTACCCTTTAAACCATACTCATACATTTTACAAAGTGCTTCCTTTTGTAGTATTTTCAAAAATGCCTGAAACTTGGTATTATTACATTATTTTATAATGAGGATAAAAATACAATAAAATTTTATCATATATCAACCCTTCTAATTTTTATAAAGATCATTAGAAAAGTTAGGAGGTATAATTTAAAATTCACTTGAGATTGTTATGAAAATTAAACATTACCTTCAATATTTATATTAAGTGGCATATAAATTTTGCTTTCAACATATTTGCAGCAGGGCATTACATCAAAAATCATATTTCAATAAATTACAGCATATAAATGAAAAATAAATAATAATTTAATACAATTACCAACTTGCATTAATTAATAATTCGAATCAACAATTTGCAGTTCGACCGTATGTGACCTTCGGCTGTGTTTCACATATTAAAAAAGTACATTATAAAATGAAAACATTCTCTTTGCTCAGTTTGAAGTGCTCCCATTTCACGATTCCAGATCAAATGACTTCTTTTATGTTAAAGATTTTTATTTTTAATTCCTAAAGGTAAAAGTGAAATATTTCATTGATAATAAAGCACTGAAAGTTTCACCTATTTTTATTCAATTAATTGCTGTAAATTTTGGAATGTGTTTCTTTTTCCAATTAACTGCATGAGAAAAAAAGTTTCTTAGAGAAATTCTAAAGAGAACTTTCACTGTTTCCTGAAGAATTTTAATTTGCTTGTAAAAAATGTCGTTCTGGCATTCACGTGATACACTGACTCATCTTGTGAAAACGTATAAAAGAGAAGAATCCTTCTGCAAAAGTATCATCACAACTGCTCCAAGTATCTCGACTTTGTAGATTGGTTATTAGTCTCAAGTATCTGCCAAAAATCACAAAATGACCCTGTTACAGGTAAAAAAAAATTCTCTTCTCATTAATAACTAAAATTGATATATTTTTATAGAGATGAGCCGCGCTATTCTAGTAAAAATGTTCACCACTCTTGTTTCTAGAAATACCTAGTTCGATGAATATCTCCGTTCTAAGAATGCCTATGCACGTAAAAATTACATATAGTACCATATGCTTTAGTTAGTATGTTGTGTCTTATCGGGGAGAGAAGAGAGCCATTTCAGCTGATGACTTCACTTTTTTATTTTTATTCTAATGAAAGAGAATATTATCAATGATGGCTTTAATATCAAGGATTTGATAGTTGAAATATCACAATTAACTAACCTAAAATATTATACATATGGATTAATGAAGTGCATAGAAAAGTACAATCTGCAGAACTTTAGATAGTGTCTTTCACTGAACTTAGCAAATTAGTATGAATAAGGATTTCTTTTTATAAAAGAAGTTAGTGGTCGGAAAATATTATGTAAATTTATTTGTATTTCCCTTTATTCAATGTTATTTTTATAAATTTAGTTTTTAAATTTTTTTTATAATGATGATATGATCTTTATGATGATATTTGAAAAATCTTTCCATATAAATATAAATAACACACTGTTAGTGCAAAACTTTGAGATAAATTATTGAAAAAATTATATCATTTTTTTATTAATTTTCTTTGTGATATTTTTAAGTAGCAGCAAATTTATAGTAAATTTCTTTCAAATATGTTTTCTAGTTGTTTCTTGTTTGTGTATTTCATTTTAATTTTAAAAAGAGGTACTTCACATTTTTCCCATGCATTCACCAAAATATTAGCTGATTTATTATCACTTTAGCTTTCAGTTCAAGAGTTGAGAGCTTCGAATTCCGCTTACAGAAAGATGTTTGCAGTTTTCCGAAATTTCTTAAAGCTATATTGGTCCCAATCCATGTTGAATTTTACACCTGGAAAAAGTAGTTGCAGAACAATAAGCAAAACTCACTTTCAAAAATTTGTTGAATCATACATAAGATATTTAGTATTGAAGAAAATTACACAATTTTGCACAAATTTTATTCTGCTTAGGCATGAAAGGATTTTATATAGACTGCTTTTTGTTGATTGTCTCCAGGGACATCTAGAAACGTACTGTTAAGATCATTGATTTCGGGAGGGAAAAGGTTGTTGAATTAGTTTTGTGTCATTCGTAGGTGAAGGAAAAGGAACCCCGAATCTTGCAGTTGTTTAAAGAACGCAACTCTGTCTGGAAGCCACGCATTATCTTTGACACCACACTATAGATAGTCTTACTATTTAAAGCTAATAAAGTCTTCTTCAAATGACACCCCACATGTTTTCTTCTTAAATTATGGTCTATATTCTCATGTTACAAGTTAAGAAACACAAAACACTCTAAGCATTTAACTAGACAGATGTGCATGTAGAAAACAGCGATACGAATTGCATGTCGTGTGGTTCAATAGTCTCTGGATTCTCTTAGAAAAGGGAACATCTTAGAGCCTTTTAAAATTATATTATTACGATTTCAAGAAAACCTTATTACATTAAATATCCCTAATGGGATGATTTTATGATATTTGGCTCTTTAAAATGTAACTATGCGGTATGTGAATTATTTTAAATACTTTGATATTTCAAATTTTTATTTTATATTATGTCCTTAACAAGCAAAATAACTATAAGTTTTCACTAAAATTGAATAAAATTTTAAAAGTTAAAATGTGTGTGAGTGAAATTATTATATCAGAATTTTAATATTAAAATTCTGATA